>JABCPU010000160.1:0-144107 GCA_016800925.1 Suillus spraguei
CTCGTGCATGGTATGATCGGCGTTGCCAATCTTTCGCTCAGATCTTGCGTGGGCCGAAGAGCAGCCAGCCTCGTGGATGTGGGAGGGCAATATAGTAAGAGAGCCTCATGGTTCAAGTTTTCAAGCCCGCTGCCCAAAATGCCAACCACTTCATATGCTCTTGCCTTGATCCAACTCTGGATCGCCAATCCGGCTCTGCCATGGTCCAGTCATGCTTGGCAATCCCTAACACACATTCAGGGCAACCCGTGGGAGTATAACCGTGCCGATGCGACTGCGGCAACCCATGTTGCTGAATGGACAGTAGGAAAGGCTCAAGCAGTGGAAGCATTTCTGAACAATTGCCAAACAGCTGAGGACCCCGCGGAACACTACAGCGTGAAAAGGAAGGACAATGATTATGAAGGTCGTTCCGCATGGAATGCTTGGGTTAAGAAGTCATGGGCGAAATGGAATATCAACAAACTATTGGACAACATATTAAAAGAAAACGGTTGTGAGCCTCATGATGCCATGGCAAGGGCGAAGTGCAAGACTCCGGATGATGTAAGTCTTGTGTGAATCCAATGATAGTATGGGTATGTGATATATTAACGTTCATGATATACTCAGTTTCCGACGCTGGAAGAAGCGCAGGTCAAACAGGTCACGGCCAACAAATTGGCCGATGCATTGTTCGGCGACGATGCATTCACAGACGGTTCATTCCTCGAGCCGTCTGTCATGAATTTTGTCAACGTATTGCTGGTATTGACATGGTCTAGGTACCGGAAGGTTATAAAAGGCAGAGTACAAGTATTGAAAAAAAGACTAGGGAAGTTGAAGAGCAATGGCTAGGTAAGCCGGCCAGGTTAGTCATTAGGGCGAGGGCTAATGTGCTATAGCCATGACTGGGGCAAATGCAAAACCCACATTGGCCAGCATCCGCACTTACCTGAAGAAACTAGAATCTCTAGTCACACTCTCAGCTTATTCAAGGACGAGGAGACCGTTGAGAAGCTGGATGCACGTCGTAAACAAGTCAATGCCATGCTGGCTGCTGCCAAGAAAGATAAAGATTCGACTAAGGCAGAATCCATAGCGCGTTAGTAATCCGGTATTTGACTATCATGTGTGCAATGGCTGAAGTTGGTTTTATCAGGGCTACCTAAATCTCTTCGGGATGCACTCGACAAGCTTGCTACTGAAGACGAAGTTAAAGAACTTGAAATCCTCATTGAGAGCACACTGGGTGCTATGGTGCCGTCTGATGGTGATGAGGTTGTGATAGACTTTACAGAAATCTTGATGTGAGTGACTGGAAGAGTGGCGTCGAGGAATATAGCAAGTGCAGCGACGATGACCTCTGGGAGCACCTGGGCCTGTCAGAGAAGAAACTTCCTTTTTTCCAGACACGCACTGATCCCGACGCCACCATTGACCCTTGGAGCGAAGAAGGTCAGCAATGGCTTGATGATCCTCATGGTCACGCCCAGAACCTAGCGCCTCGGTGGCACCAGTTGGTAGGCATTCTCAGGTTGATCGACAGGGTCTTGGATGGTAGACCGGTGATGCTGATGGATGGGGTTGGGGTTGGGAAAACCATGCAGGCCGTGGGTTTGATTGCATGCCTCGCGCATTACAGGGAGCACTACAGGAAACATGGAAGATTCCCTGGAAAATTCGGTAAGGATGTGTTGGGCGCCCTAAACAGCTGCATACACTAACATTCAGCCCACAGCCCAACGTTCCTACAAGAAGTCGGGCGGTAACATTCCAGACCTCCCCACTGTGATAATGAGTCCTCCTAATTTGCAACATCAGTGGATGAGTGAAATCCAACGTTATCTACGGCGAGCGACCTTTGATGTTCTCCCCTACTCGGGTAAATATGGGGCGCGGTTAGAGTGGTGGGGAAAGGCTTGGACTCAATGCCAGCAGCCGCCTGTGAGAAGGATTATCTTGGCTACTACAAATGTAAGTGATTGTCATGTTGGTTATTGGAATGAAAAATAGCTGTGCACTTGAGTAGGCGGCGCAAGACGATGCAACCATTGTTTTCGTTGAGAATGACAGGGACAGCTATGGCAAGCCTACGCCTAGTACTCGTTTTGGAAGACTGAGCCCCAATACCCTCTTCGGTTATGACTACAACGTCACCTTCTTCGACGAAGCTCACTGCGCACGGAAATACAATAAAGTCCATGTGGCAGCTCGAGGACTTCAAGAAAAATCTCACTCTATGGTTGCTATGACTGCGACACCCGTCACCACAAGCCTGCGGTAAGTCAGCCTTAAACACAAGTCGAAGTTATCAATCAACTGATACGCCTTTGATGGATGCTAGGACCTTTGGATTATGGGTCAGTTGCTTGGCCTTCAGGAATTCGAGGACACGACGCAGCTCAAATCATGAATCGAGAATTGGCAGCGGCTCAGCGGAGGGATCGCAAGGCACAGAAAGAGGCGGGGGTTGAGTCATCAATATTGCGTGGCGTCTTAGTTGGCAACCACAATTCGGAAGCTGCTCAAGAAGAGTACTTACCTTCTATGAAAAAATGGATGAGTAGGATGCGGGAGTGGTTCTCCCCTGCTGTCATCCTTCGTACCTTAGACTCCACTGACAATACTGGCGCTAAGATCTCGGCCTCCCTCCCTATTACGACCATAACTTGAAAATCAAGCTGCTTGACTGGGAGATGGAGAACCTGAGGAATATCGCAAGGGGATACCTGGATGACTGTCCCATTGTAGGAATGAGTAAGGTGAGGTTCATTGTTGTTGGCGCATTGTTGGACTCTGGCAAGTCGCGTCCATGGATACCTCTTGTGCTGACCTTCTGGGCAGAACTTTTATGTTGAATTCCGGAGGTCTATCCTCCATCCTTACATGAATCCAACGGAGGAATGGTCATGGACGAAACCAAAATCCCTGGAAGAATGGGACACCAGCGATACGAAAAGCATGAAGTTGGACGTTCTGGCTAAGCTTCTCAAATACCATTTGGAGGCCGATTGTCGCCAGTCATTGATGATGGATGAGAGTGGTCGTAGCCTGGTTCCTAACCCAGCGCTCGCGGCTGGCACTACCAAACCAGATGAGCCAGACCGCATATTGTATTTTCAGCTTTTATCATGTCTAACCATGCCATTATGGACGTGAGTTCCACATAGACTCCTGCAGCCCCTTTTCTCAGCCCCTCTTTCTAGATCTTGGACCTTTACGGTATACATGCACTGGAGCTTAATGGTCAGACCCCAATGAGGAAGCGCAAGGGCATTTTGGACGAGTTCAGGTCATCTACTAGGACGAAAGGAGCCCGTGTCTTGATCTTATCGGGAGTAGGCATGGTAGGCTTAAATTTGGCCTGCGCTAATATAATGGTAGTAATTGTGGGTGCATCTGTATAGTTACTTGTGATTCCATTCCAGTGGCTGATCGTCATGGCAGGACACACTTTGGTCGGAACAGGATGATCGCCAATTGCGAGGGAGGATCTACCGTCACCCGCAGACCAAAGAGGTGCATGTTTACCGTGCTATTGCACTGAAGACAGCGGATGTATTCCTCAATAACATTTCTTTCTCGAAAGGAGCCATGCATGAGGCATTTGTGGGCGCTGTTCAAGAATTCAGTAAGGTCTGCCACAAATATTTAGGGCTTGGCTAACGAATATTTCTGCAGGATGCATGTTTGATGACGATGGTGCCATGGGAGATTTGATATCTGTTGGTCTATCAACTCCGAGCTCTGATAATGATTCTAGCGATGAGCTTGTGAGTATAGACCACGAGTCCGCATCAAGGAACAAGGCTGGCAAAAAGAAAGCCCGCCCCAAAGCTACCGTCAAGACCCCACTCACTCCTACGAGACCAGGCACCAAGCACAAGGGCAAAAGAAATAAGGCAAAGCACATGACGGTTGACACTGATGATGAATCTGAGAGTGTCTCACGCAAGCGCCAGAAGGGCATGGAGCTGCCGCAGCCGCTCATCCTCATAAATAAGGCACCTCTTACAAGTATCAAAGTCGTCGCTATGCCTCAGTCGCAGGGTGGGTCTGGTGAGACACCATCGTTGCCCGAACTGTCCACACTCAAGGACACGTCAGCGGTCTTGGCGTTCAGGGATGATTGTGACAGTTCATCGACCTCTACTCCATCTCTTCTGTTTGTTCAGCCTCCAAGCACTTCGCCTCATTCAGCTCCAGCTCTAGCACCCATTACCCCTACTACTTCTCCCACCAAAGAGGATAAAGACCGGTACTGTGATGTTGGGGACCATTTTGGACACGACTCGGAGATGGACTGGAATGACGGTGGTAGCAACGGTGGCAGTGGGTTGGCTGTGAAGCAGGATAAGCAGCCGCCCCTGCAAGATCGCTCCTTATCATTTAATGATATCTTCAACAAGAGTTCTGCGTTGTCGGCCATGAGGTCCTCTTCCGCAAGGCCTGTAGCTGGTATGAACACGAGTAAGTCTCTAACAGACAATCCCCCACGCCCACGCCCACGCCCACGCCCGCGCCCTCTCTCAACAACAAAATATGGCCCTTCATCAGGGAGGTGGAATCATGCTCATGGCGGCACAACTCAGGCCCGTCTCTCTCATGCATCAGGGCAGATATTCAACCCTGTCCCATTAGGCATAGTTCCTGCTCATTCTGGCAGGTTCTCCTCTAAAGACCGCATGCGGTTTCGTAAATAAATTCTTGTCCTGCCTCTCGACTTTCATGTGATACATTACCATGTCGCCTTCGTCGATTGCTACAGCATTATGAGCCAAATAACAAGAACTACCTTTTTTTCTATAGCTACTATTACCGCCAGCGCTTGTTCCGGCCCATATTCGGTTGTGTATTGCTTGACATAGTGTTGTAGGCATGTTTGAAGTTTGTTTAGTTTCCAAACTTTCTGCCATCAGGAAAACTCTCCCGGGTTGAAATTTCTATAATTCTCACAAAAAGTTGAAGGTGCCACAGCATCAAGTAAGCCACATCGTTCGATATCGATACTCTCCAACTAACGAGAGACTTGCAAATGATTAGCAACATCCTCGTTCAACGATGCGACTGCTAGCTGAAGTGCGATGACGACCGTTGATACAACAGCCTTCGAAAGAGTTTTTGCATCCACCAAAGAGTGTGAGAGAGCTGCCATTATCGTCCTTCGAAAGACCGTGGGACGGGTTGAGCCAGTCAGTTTGTAAGCAGCTCCCGCGGCCTGCTATTGTACGAACGCATGCATTTGATCAGAAGGGAGAAATCATACTAGAATGATGCAAAAATACATGAGGCGTCCTGTGCTAGGGCCTACGAGACTCGGTGACAGGCTCCGAGAAAGGCAGTCCAGAACAGAAAAGTGAATCTAGGACACCCAGTGTCACGGTGGCCTGTGCATGTGAGAAAGTCGATTGAGGGATGATGTAACATCATGATGGCGGGCAAGCATACCTTTGATGCTAAATGTACCACTGAAACCGAATGCAGGAAAAAAGTCACGAAAGGTTGTGTGAGTAGATATGTCGACGATAACTTAGCAGTGAACCGAAACCCGCTGGGAATGTCCGATCGGTATACCACAGCCTGAGATGGAAGCTAGACCGAGGAGATCATTCAAGTATTGGTGGAACTCAAAGAAACAGGAATCGGTCATAGACAAAGGAGGTTGTCATTAGTACTGCAGTAAGTGTAAGCTAATGTAAACTGTCGCTGCTTTCTTCAACAGAAAACATGAAACCATTCGACATCACCTCCCAGCATTTCCACTCAGCAAATCTGGGGGCATATTTGCAGCGCTCCCTCAACACATCAACAAGATCAAACCTTCTCGTCTTTGGGAAGATCTGGATGGACTCAAGAACAGGACAGGGAACACCACGGGAACCCGTCAAAGGATCCTGGATGGGTGTTAAAGCTCGTATGGCCTTCGGAGTACCAAGTAGTGATAAATGAAGAATTGTAGGAATACTGGCCATGAATAGACGAAATGCATCAGCAGGGGCAACAACTCCATTGAGCGAGAGTTCCTGCAGTTTCGGAAATGGGTGGTGAGTTGCGCAATATCTCAGGAGACTGTTAGCAGGGCCGTCTTCGTCGTCGTCGTCGTCATCGTCTTCATCGTCTTCATCGTCTCCGTCGAGTTTTTTGCAGGTGAAGCTTTTACCAATGGAAAGTTTGATCAGGTTGGGGGCATGAAATCCGCTGAATAGATCGGCAGGATCTCCAACAAGAGGAAATTCATAGTGAAGATACTGGAGTTGGGGAAGTGATACCTGACAAGGAGGACGACCAGGCAGTGGTCCAGAGGTCCTGAGAACGAGACGTTGGAGGTGAGGGCAAGCTTTGAGAATCCCCAAAAACTCATCAAATGTTGGTCTGACTTCTCCGCTGTGGTGAGACAGCTCTAATGACTGGATACAGTGTCTGGCAGGAGTAAGTAACTGATTTGGGGTTGCGCTAAGGAGAGTGGAAAGGTGGAAAGCTGTCCAGTCCAAGTGAACACCATAGAGAGAGATGTTACGTAGTTTGGGGAGGTGGGTTTTTTTTAAGGGGACATCTTGACTGTTATCACCCATTAAAGCGGCGAATGGGATTCCCTCAACTGTCTGAATGAACCGTGGACGGAAATGCCAGAAGAGAGAGAGGGTATCGTTGGTTCTTGTGAGTTTGATGGACTCGAGGTGAAGAGCTCCAGAGCCCTGTGTCCTGCGCTCGTTGAGAAGAGAAAGGGCACTACATAGAGGCATCCAGGTATCACTGATTATATCCAGAGAACGCCATCTATGCATCTCCGGAAACAACAGGTTGAAAATAGTCGGCATACAGTCGGCAAATCGGCACATCGTTGTAGTGAAATCCCAAAGCCTCCTGCTAAAGGCAAGCATGTTTAGACACGTAGGATATGATGATACATGACTTGCCTCCGTTTTTGACAACCAGACACCGCTCCTTGTTGAGCTTTGATGATAATATCTAGCGAGGATCTTCCTGACCGTGTGATCATGGTGTTCAACCATATCCAGTCGTCTCCAGTTTTATTACAGATCATCTTGTCAAGATCAATGACAAGCGTTGACCATAGGCTAGTGTCGGATAGGGCTACTCTCCTCCAGTGCCGGTTTACCAATGCTAGTATATCTGGCATTGTGACACTTTGAGGGGCAATCTCGTATGTTTCGCGTTGTGTGAGGGAGCCATGTGCGGCTAGCATGAATATTTCGGAAAGGGTCTCCTCTGGAAGTTTGGCAATATAAGATAGACGGGGGACCTGGCAGCTCCCTGACATTGGAATGACAATGAGCCGCTATGAGGATTCAATATATGGAGGAGGGATTTGAAGTAACTCGCCTTTTATGTGTGAGTCACAGTCCTTATGTTTCAAGGTGCGGTTCTGACCCGGAACTACTAAATGAACCTCGGTTCAAAACAGAAGACATTGGCTATTATGAGCAGGGCGAAATGACCCAGATCTAAATTTCATACCATTAGTTGAGTGCTAAATGGCAGATCACGTACCATTGTTTGTCACTTCCGCAAATTAGCTCGGTGACTTTGACACGACATCTGAGATCTAACTTGTGCCATGCGCAGCGGCCGTCCCGGAAGCCCACATATTACCATGTAAACTAGTCACATATGGACTCTTTTGGATACTATGTAACGTAACTTAACTTAACGCGAACGTGCTGTTGGAGTCGATGAGTTGGACAAGACGTGGTGGGTGGTTGGTATGAGATGTTAAAGAATAAACTAAAACGAATGGTCTACATTTATATTCGAGCACTGGAGGAGCTTGTACACAAGCCAGGTTCATGAGTCCACCACGCGGATCCAGCCAAGCTTGTTAGTTAGTTAGTAATATGTACTAAGATATGGGTAACTTAAACTTACTAATAGTACAGTTGCCATGTTGAAGCGAGATCTGAATGTGAGACCTCGGTGATGTCGCTAAAGCTCAACGATCAAGCGGAGTTAATATAAGTATAGACAAGCACATACATAAAGTGTATGAAGGACTACTGACCGAGGTAGGAAAGGCTGGCAGGTGAAATAGATGACTACAGACTGCTTTGTCTGCAACTGACAGAAGGCTTCCACCGAGGCCTGGAGGAGCTGCGGGAAATAAGAGGTGAGGGAGCGCTCTGTTGAAGTGGTTCCGGCGCTTTTCAAGAAGATGATTGTAATTGGTGGAAAGATCTCGGCAAGCGAGTAACTCGCGTGCCGAACCTCAAAGTGCTTATCTTAGTGTGTCAAAGCTGATGCGTGTTGACGTTTACTATTGATTTCTCAATAAGGACTCGGAACAATTCGAGACTTTGAGATCCGCCTATTAGCAAAGCGCACTTGCCGAGCAAGAAATTGAAGGTTCTTACGAGAACGATTCTGCCAATATGATTCCAGGGATCACACCAGTGAACCAGTGAAAGCAGACCCAGGGGCCAGAACCCAGATCACACCGTAAGCTCAAGTTTCAACTCTCATTGCGCCGCCCCATCTCCCATCTGTCTTCTATCCGAAGTCCTCACTAGGAACACATGCAATACCCCAACGATATCAACAATCTTACCCAGTTGACAATGGAAAAATTTGTCGGTCATTCCCAGCATCTGTATACGGCGGGGCAAGATCCTTCAGCAGAACTCGCATTTATTCGCTTTGTGCTAGCAGGTAGAGTTGGACCCAATGCAGAAGAGGACGCGGACCAGTGTTGCGTCACTTTAAACTGTCTGCAGGGCCTTCCCTCTTTGCCTCCAACAAGAATCACTCGGGACCTTGACTCCGCAATTGGAGTGTCTCATACACTGCCTTATGTTAGTGCCTTGGGGGTGTGGCCTATTGCACCTTTCAGGGAGACGCTCAAAAAAGATAACCATGCAAGGGGTATCGCATACGAGTCAGAGGTGAGACAATTCAACAGCGATTGTTAATTTCGCATGCTGACCAAAAAACCAGGATGGCGACACAACTATCTTTGTCCCCATGCATAAAATACCGAACGTGCCGTTGGGAAAAGTTCAGCAAAGGCACGTCGTGAGAATTTTTTTCCCTCGCCTCTATAGTGCAGCCCACCTGGACGACAACATCTTCTTGTCACAAGAGGATTTGGCCCTCATTTATGATCGTTGCCTACGTCCTACACTGTTAGAGGTTGTGCCCGAGTTTCGAGACCGTTTACCAACTTCTTATGCTGCCGCGTTCACATACTCCAAGACTTGCAGTGGGGGGCTCGCATTCGGTAGCCTTGATATACCATGGGACAGGTTGGAACGAGTAGCCGAAATATTGCTCGCCAAACTTGGAGAGCAGAAGAGTGTGTTTAAGGACGCCTATTTCGTTCACGAGTTGAGAGGAACAAAGGGAAGCACTATGCATGATGGGGAGGATCAAGTTGAGAGACACTTCGCTTTGGAAGACATGTTCGAGCATGTAGATGTCGACACTTTGGATCCACAGGACTGGCTCGTTGACGTCGCTCTGACGATTGGAATAGAGGGGCACGTCGTTACTTGGCGCGAGTCTTGTCACCAGGAGCTCCTGAGCCACCTTATGCCAGCCGCGCCCCCGCAGAAGATTTCTCGCCTGACGACAAGGAAAGATAAATTCCATCTTGATCGCACCTTGCAGATAAAGGAACTTGCCGGCTTCCGTGCAACCACAACACATCTTGCAGATCACGTTTCCTATGTTCAGGCATATTGCACTGAGAAGAACGTCTCCTACCAGTTGAATCCAGGGGTGTTTCGCCGAAGAAGACCGAGGAGCTTTTAGAAAAGAAGAAGGAACAGAAAATCTAGCTGACTTGGATACGATAAGCCAAATATACTACGAATGCGCTGGGGAGGAAGAAGGAGTAGACGGTCGTGATGGCTGCGCGCGCTTGGAGATTAGAGTCCCCCTGGATAAGGCAGTGGATGCTTTGTCTGCTCTCCCTGAAGAAATGATTGAGCGCTCCGTGGTTGCGATCGACAGTCGAGTTTGGTGGTGAGAACACACCTGCTATTCAATATACTAAGTTGATATTTTTTTCCAGGCTCTTCATATATTACCGCATGGCTGCAATACATATGGTGCTCAGGAACCTGGCTGAAGCTGATGCCGAGGCACGAACTCTAGAACCTGTCTTGGGCTTGGGAACGGTGTCCGTTTATATGTTGAATGGTTGCTTCACCCGTCCTGCTGAGGGCTTCGGATGGGAGAGTTTACTTTTGAGCTGTTGCCGCCATGTGCTGGAAGATCCCAACGATGAAGACTCCCCCATCGTTCCTCTTTTATACGACAGCGGCACTTACTTCTTGTGCGACGTCGTCATCAACAGAGGACGTAACAAATTTCTGCGCTTGCCAGTACAGAGGGCATTCGAGCCAGAGTCTATGGCTTCCGTTTATCACAGAACATCTATGGATGAGATCAAATCGGCGTTTGATTGCAGTATCATTTCGCAGAGCAAGAAGCCCTCGAATAAACAAAGGACGCAAAACCGCAGCCGCAAGACAAGGGATGTGGATGACTTACGAGACCCAGACCGCCAGCCCATGCACCTTGCTACTCGGATTCAGGGTGTCTGTGTCAAGCCCGTGGTACGTTTGGCAGGAAAAGACGTAGATCTGAATGTCCTGAACGGGGGCGAGGAACAAGAAGATGATGAGGGAGGCGATGATGCGCAAGCACTTGAGATCTCCATCAATCAGAAAGTTGCCAAGATATATGAGCAGTTCTGCTTTGACGTTATTGAAAAAGCTCCCAACAGGAAATCTAGGCAGGCCGGCTCATACCTTTCTATTCCTCTCCACCGCCGCATCGATCTCGCACGTCCAGAGTTGCTGATGACCCCTGCTCTCCCCTTCCAACAAGTGCAATACTATAGATGCTCCACAGAGCAGTGGGAGAAGAACTTCAACCGCATTTTCCCTGTGCCCTCCTCCACGGAGGCTGTGCAAAATGCCGCTGGTCAAAACTTCCCCAACTGCACCTACTACAAGCGATACATGGCTCTTGCTGGTACTCTGCAACCCAAATCTCTGGAGAAGGTCAGAAGCGCGCTCAAGGTAGAATTTAATAAGCTTGCCTGGGTACCATACACATGTGCAGATCGTATGTGGGAAACAGGTGCCAAGCATACCAAAGGATGGGCCGTGCTTCCTGGTGACGCAAAAGGAGGCCCGATGATTGCCATCAATCCTCGTCAAAGGCAAAAAGTTACCCTGGTCACGTTTGATCAATCTGATGAGGAACATGCGACAGACTCGGAGGAGGAATGAAACTTTTGTTATTATATTACGGTGGTATATCTGATCTGGACACTCATTGATACGTTGAAATATCCATTATGTACTTCTGTACTCACGGTCACGCGCTTCGGGATCAATTCTCGCGGTGGCACCGGTACTATCATTCCGGGTAATCTGCAACATGTATGTACTGTAGAGTCCCTCCAAAAAGACAAATCGTGTCATTCACCAAATGCATCATGCATCGTAGCGCCACACTTCGTAAGCTTCCGATGGAAAACACATTTAATTGGCCGACTATGCTACAGAATATAAGCTGACCAGAAATGCACAAGTACTACAGACATAACGGGACTGCGAAGCTCGAGGGGTTGATTACAAGAATATTAAATATGACGGATCCTTCACGACCGCGACTGCGATCGCTTCCATAACGATTCCGTTGGTTCAGATGTGCAAAAAGCACGCGTGATCTTCACCCACTCCTCATGTCTCTTTCTGTAAGAAGCAAGATAGCTGAGTTGCACAGGCGTGGAATGGTGGGCGTGGAGAATAAACATGTAGTCTGACATGTCGCTCTGTTGGACCACCGAACAGGCATTTTCTCCGCTTCTGATAAATGCGGAGATATCGACACAATTGTCTGGAGTAACCTGTCAAACGGTCATTCCGGCTTCAGTGTAGTTTGCAAGTACACTATGCGATGACACTCACAAAAATAGGTGGAGCTAGTGGAATGATAAAATCCCTCCCATCCCGCTTTGTCTGCAATGAAAGGTCTCCAGATATGGGCAACGAACATTGCGAATGCATCGTAAGTTGCTCAAACGGAATCGCTTGATCATCTTCTGGTGGATTGGGCAAAAGACTGGGGAGATGATAGCAAGCGAACGATACACAAACACTTTGTTCCAAATCTCTGTAAACCGCTGAATAAGTAGATAAAGCCGAGAAAATGAAAATGACACATACGTTGGTGATGATTTACGCTTAGCCCACCGAGCAATTTGGAGATAGAGTGTATGATCGAGATTGAAAGTAAGGTTGATTGTCCCGGGAGGTGACTCGAGTCCTTGCCGAAACATCATCACGGCCATCTCCCTCCAAATCTCGCACAGGCGGCTTGCGAAGGGGTATTATCTACTGGAGACAACAATATTTCGTCTCCGTGGTTTCCTGCACCTGCATCTGAGGATATTGCAGGTGGCTGACTTGGGGCTAGGGAATCCGTATTTGGTTCTGGCGGCGTCGTGAGCTTGGGGACAACATCTCCTGGTGTATCCAAGAAAAGTGTTTCTGAACCTTGAGGCACATGTCGCCTTTGAGAGTCGTTCATAACAACATCAACCATAGTGGGTACGATTTCCTCTTGGTTGAGTTCTTTAGCATCTGTAGGCACCGAAATCTCAGTAAAAGACAAGGTACTCGGCAGATCAACGGCATTCGCAGGAGCTGCAGGCTCGTTTACTGTAGTCGGTTCAGTAGATGCCGGTCGTAGAGGTATCCTTCCTGGCATGCGAGATGGTCGTATTTTCTCCGCAGGCGGTCCCGTCACATCATTTGAAACATTAGGTGCACTGGGTGGCCCGGGAGCAGCAGGACTTAAAGGCTTTGAGTCAGGAGAAGCTGCAGGCTGATGATGCGCCTTAAACCATTCGAGGTCACGGTGTTTGAGGTGCTCAGATAGTGAAGATGTCAGAGATTGGCGCTTTGGCTGCAGTTTTGGAAGGGGTTTCTGGATAGAGGCACCGGTCGGGGTGTCCATGCGAATATCTGAGCAGGGTATAGATGTGGTCGAAATGTGCATTGTAATCTATAAATTTATATGTCAAACCATGAATAAACAGCGCGTGCACACCTTACAGGTGATTGAACTGAAGGCTCCGCTTGCGTAGTATTAAGAATAGTACTAGGAAACATTAGGTTTGCGCTTGGAGTCGCATCCCAGGCAATTGTGATTACTGAGGTAGTGTCCCAAAACAAGATCATGACATTGATGTTCAGGTTTAATCAATGCCTGCATACTTGTATTCTTGAGCCGTGGCTTCGCCTTCAGCTCGGACAGGATATGTGATCTAGCCGAAACCCGAGAGGAACTTTGGATCAAGTCGTGGAGTTGGACTACGTGACAAAATTGACAAACAGCCGAATACTTGGTGAGAATCAACACGTATACTGCAGGTCCTCCTCAGTGAAAAGCGGCAAGAAAGGAATCACGGCGCGAATTAAGGCCTGATATATGTATATGTCCATCGCGGCCACTGCTGACAATTCTATATGGAGAAACCTTGTCGTAAAGGTCTGGTGGGCAATCTGTCCAGTACAAGATGAACAAATAGAGCAGAAAGCGATACATCTACACACCTCGAAGAGCAAAACGATCTGGTGTTAGGGGTCAAAAGTAGTTATTGAGTCTTGCTTCTGTCAAGCCGATCGAGAATTCTAACACTTACATTACGTAGAGCGTCAGGATAGTACGCTTTCTCAGAACCCAACCAGTTCTTCAGCTTATTGGCAGTGTTTATATACTCGTTGACGTCTTTTGATGCGAGCCTGGTTGCAAAGACCGGGAAAATCTTCGCGTTGTCGGCGACGGCAGTCTGTGGACGAGAACTCATGAAGTCCTTGGATGCTGATGAAGCCGCAGAAAGCTGTTGGACTACACGGAATTGACTATCTGTAAAATATTTAAAGGCTTAGACGCCCCATCAACCTTGCGGTCGTTATAGTTGTCATATCAAGTTGTGGCTCGCAGGTACAACTTGTACAGCTGCAACAAAGGCAAACAGTCTCATTGTCGGCATACTTTCTACTTTATGTAATTACGAATACTGAACATATATTCTATGTATCGTTTTCCTTG
The DNA here is from genome assembly GCA_016800925.1 of Suillus spraguei. NCBI lineage: Eukaryota > Fungi > Basidiomycota > Agaricomycetes > Boletales > Suillaceae > Suillus > Suillus spraguei. The sequence continues at coordinate 14,071 of JABCPU010000160.1, forward strand.
TTCACGCTGCGTCGTCAACAATCATAGCCACTCCACAGTCTAAAAAATGAAATCAACCTTAACTCGGATGAGACAAAATGACAGGACTTACAGCAGGGGGCTTCGAAGATATATCAAAAGTGACACGATTGATCCCACTTACTTCGTTAGACGATATCCGACGCAAGACTTCGGGAGGGAACGCATACCTTGAAAATCAAGTTAGCATCGAACAGGACTAAAAAGTAAGACAAAACATACCAATCGGCAGTCATGAAGTCTTCCGACGTCACCGCCCTCAAAGCAATTACCTGTGAAATATGTTAAGGCAGTAAAAGAGTGTGTCGTCCTCCAAACCTGCTCGTATGTGCGCTTGTCACCCATCACGCCTACAGCTTTCACCGGAAGCAAGATGGTCATAGCCTGGCTAATTTGATTGTAGAGGTTCGCCTTGCGGATCTCCTCGATATAAATATGAATATGATCCGCTTGTTGCAGGATCTTCACCTGTTCGCATGTGACTGGACCCAACGAATGGCCAGACCAGGACCTGGGAAAGGATGACGTTGAACCAGAGGTGCTGGTATCGACAGGAGTCTCCCAAGTGCACGGACTTCATCTACGTAGAACGGTCAGTGTAATCAATAATATGGGATTCCACTAGTCGAACCTTTGAAGAGCTCGCGCAGGGGTTCAATTAACTTCAACTTCATGTCCTTGAGAAGCCCACCGACATTGTGATGTGTCTTTATGGTTGCACTAGGGCCCTTAAAGCTGATGCTCTCGATGACATCTGGGTATAGCGTTCCTTGCAACAGCCATTCAATCTTCCCCTTTGCCTCCGCTCCATTCTCTTCCTTCTCGGGAGCTTCCTCGATCTTCGACGCTTCTGTCTCGAAGAAAACGTTGATGAACGTGTTCCCAATAATCTTACGTTTCTGCTCCGGATCTTCGACACCATGAAGTCGGGAGAGGAAGAGCTCAGAGGCATCCACCACGGTCAGGTTGACGTCAAGATCTTTATTCAGCATGTCGTTGACTTGTTGTGCTTCGTTCAGACGAAGCACGCCGTTGTCCACCATGATTGCATGGAATCTGGTATGCGAGTAAGATACAAGTCACGAAAAGAACGTAGGGGCGCACCTGTCGCCGATTGCTTCATGCATTAACTTGGCTGCAACAGTGCTGTCGACGCCTCCGCTGACTGCGCCGATCACACGTCCTTTCGGGCCACATATCTCTCGAATGCGAACGATTTCCTTGCCAATAAATTCCTCCTGCAATCACTGTGAACATGACAATAAACGTAGCACCGTGATTACTTCACCATTGTCCAGTTTGGTCGGCATTGGCATATATTCAACACAAATCGACCAATGAGCTGCCTTCCCTGCGGTGAATGTGTCACCTCTGGATGGAACTGAATGTCATAAATCGACTTGGAGTTATGTGCGATGGCACATAGGGAGCGGTGTTCGTCCGTCAGATGACATGGAAGTCAGGAGGCATAACAGACAGTTGATCTCCGTGTGACATCCAGACCTTATCGCAAGTTAACTTGGCTTATGACAGACGAAACGAAAAACACGCACTTGCATCTGATCGCCGAGTCTTCGAACAGGGCATCGACGGAGTTTCCAGATCCACTGGACCTGCTAATCTGAACCTCTGCAAGCCCGTATTAGCGATGATCGCATTTTGCTACCTGTCCCTTATAATTACAGCAGAGCTCCTGGATCCTGCGTGAGTTAGTGTCCACCATGATGCTCGAGAAAACCAGACCTGGAGGCCATAACGGATACCAAGGATAGGAACACCCAGAGTGTAGATACCAGGGTCCGCGTGAGGTGCATCGTCGTCGTACACAGAGTATGGAGATCCGGAAAGGATGATCCCTGGAATTTTGCGTCAGAAACGCGTTTCCCGCTGCATCACACGAGCGAACCTTTGGGTTTGAACTTGAGATCTGCTAGCTTCGGCATAAGTTCAGCATATACGTTCAATTCACGACATCTTCTTGTTATGAGATGACTGTACTAAACCGACACTGATGATCAATATATGAGACGATGTGAGCTAGAACACAAATCCCGAACCTGGGAACCAAAGTCAAGAATAAGGATGGTATCGAACTGATCGTGTATTTCGGCCATTTTGTATGATTGAGGACTCTCAAGGTGGACTTGACTGAAGAAGACCGTCGAAATCTTTTGCTGATAAGTTTGATGATCTGAGTTTAATAAAAAATTAAGCACCCTTGGGAAATATTGCATCTCAACAGTGTCAACACTGATATTAACGAAAACATTCCCTGAATAGTTTCCTTGAAATTTACTTCAAAACGGTAACTTGCGTAGAATACCATCACGAAAGTGGGAGTTAATAAAAGTAAATTCCCCTGCTCCTTGTAAAGCACTAGACAAGTGTTCACTTCACCGAGTATGACACGCTATCAATGCATCGTGTGCGGTCTGCATTGGCCTGCCGCAGCGTCTCAACTTCGTTGACGAGCTCTGCCATTACAGGCTCGATGAAGCCAAGACCATGAGGCGCATCAGGGTTGTTACCTGATCGCGAGAGAGCAAAGAGACCCTTGGGAGACGCGTTTAAGAGATGTTCTATGTGATGCATGAGCATTACAGAAGATTCAAATGTGCTTGACACGTCTCCATTGATCACACTATTTTTTACCGGAACTTGAGAGCCGTGAAGGTACTGAACAGGCGAAGGAAGGGATATCAGAAATGCTCGAGCTTGAAGGAGGATCGAGACACTCACATCCTGCAAACAGGGGGCGATAACTTCGATCAGTACGGGCTGAGCTTGAAGAAGAATCAACACACTTACAACCTGCAAACAGTGGGCAAGGCCTTCGATTAGCATGGATCAAGCTGGAAGGAGGGTTGACACACTCACAACCTGCGCATAATTGAATCAGCATGGCTCGAGCCTGAAGGAGGATCGACATACTATGAATGGTGGGCAATTTTTATGAGTCTATCAACTAGATCTTCACGCCCGTGCACCTAGTTAACAGCTGTAGAAGCGTTCCACTTACCTGTCCCCAGGACATAAATGACACATCCCACACAACACCCATCGACTTTGTATTCAACCCAACGACAACACCCTTTGCAGACAACGGAACTCCACCTGAATCTTGAACCATAGTAACCCTGTCTCCCAAGGCAAAGCGCTGGTTCTGGAGTCGATAGATAGCGTGCGATGGTTTTAGAACTGCGTGACGAGGGATATTCTTCACAGTGGCTTTCTTGATTCCAGCTTTGGACCTGTTCTTATCGATGTCATCGGCAACCTGTTCAATTTCTTTGAAAGTGCTCTAAAGACAGTTTTGAATGAAACGTGACTCGGGATAAACGGCGATTCTATACCTTCGCTAGGCTGTCCGAGAATAGGGAAACTGGCTCAAGATCTCGGACCCTCTTCGATTTGAACCACGACCTTACTTCCTTGACCCCAGCATCAGCGTGAGAGTCAAAGATGTCCGTAGCGCGAGCCATATCTATCATCCTGGAGATGAGATCAAGGAATTGTCGGGCAAATCCAACAGCTTACCGTCGCCCCCTTGGTCCAGACAGGACCAACCTTATATTCACAAATGAGGTCAACTGCCTTCTCGCTAAACTCCCAATAACGACCAGCCTTCCGTGAGTAGTCAATAACTTTCAAGCCCTTGGCCTCGAACTTGATGCTCAGTCCGAGATTGTTCTTTTGATGATCGGAGGTGAGAACCATGAAGCTTGATGTGATTTTGGAGAGCACTCTGGGTAACATTCCGATTGTGGAAGCTGCTTTGAACGATGGCAAGTAGTGCAGTGAAATACGATTATCAACAATAATCTTGAACTCGTTATTCTCCGTTTTATCTGAAAGGAAGAACTACGAGATCATTTAGAAAGATAAATTGTGGTAGGGCATTGTGACATACTGCCAGAACAACAGACAAAGCGCTGTCAGTAGTTGAAGACACCTGGGCAGCCACACCATACGCGTGTTCGCCAAGGAAGAAAATGTTCGTTCCGTCAGGAAATTCCTCCGACAGAGGTGGAACATCCTTCTTGAGGAACCTGGGATCTTCGGATGCAACTTCTGAAATGACCATCTGGACGGCTTGTTGAGTTCTCTTTCGGGTCCTTCGTAGTCTTTAACCAATGCGCCTGATTCTAAGCGTTTCAAACCTGCACGAATGTGTAAAGAGCGAACGTCCATAAAGTACCAGCACGCACCTTTTAGCAGACGGACGTGCACCAGGACATCGACGTCCACCAGTGATCACTCCACATCTCTTCGAATATAGCGTCTCAGTCCGCTCAGCTTTTCCCTTCCAATGGCTCAAGCTCTGGTGGGAATGCGGATTGGAAACAACCTTCGCCAGAGTACCAGGCACGAGTACCAACTTCTCGTACTTGAACAATGAATCGGACACGGCCGTGACCAGCCCTTCTTGCAAGAAAGGCCAACCGATGAAAGTGCGTTTGCCAACCATTTCCTGGGCGATATCCTCTACCTTGCGGTTTTCGTGAGCATTTTGTATGTGAACTGCCATTGACTTGTTGCGGCTTTCGGAACGAACCGTGTACATTGACACCGTGAAAGCCTAGTTGTGCTGTGTGGGGTAATGTACCCACAAAGGGAATCCAGCGAGAGCTTTTGCACCGAGGCATACACCTTCGCATAGTCCAGGGACGAGATGGAGTCCATCAAGAGTTGGAAGGTCGAAGGATTCCATCTTACATGTGCAACGATATATAGGAGGGAATAAATCCGGTAACGATGAAGGATAGACTGTGGACTCTCCAGGACTGAAGATAAAGTTGGTACTGGTTCCAAACCCATTGCGGGGGCGTTCCTCTGGGGTCAACCTATGTTCTCGAGCTGCACACATGGGACGATGACGAACTACAACCAAAAAGCGGAATTTGCTACTCACATTTCATTGCTTGTAACAGCCGCTGCTCATCAACAAAGGGAATCTTAATGATTGCTTCCCATTCTTGCTTCTTTCCATGTAAGTCTTGCTCAAATTCAAGAGGGTAAAAGTCCAATATCGGTGAATTTGGATCGTACATTAGGTCCTATGGTTGATTAGTCTAATGCATGACACAGGCCACTGAACATACTTGATATGCTATCGGAACATGTTCCATGCTTGCAGACGGGAGGACGCCCATCAGTTGTTCGAAAGGACGGAAAGGTTTACACAGCTCGAACATGAACGACTTGTCACCAAGGTCGCGTAAATCTTGAAGAAAATGTGAACATAGCACAATGAGGACAGGGAATGTAAAAAGTACCAGATATCCGCGGGGCGTGATGGTAATTGTAAAACCAGCCCCAGGAGGCGATCCCACTGTAATAGTGATGCATAACCCATTGTAGACCCTCTGCGTAGCGGTATATCAAGTCATCCATCTCTTTAGGGTCATCATAGGAGATTCCAAGTTTCTCCTGTCGTGCAACCGGTTGGTCTGACGAACGGTATACAAGGCGGGGACGCACCTTGTAATATCCTCTCTTCCATTCGGACATTTTGTCGTTGATGGATTGTTCATGTCGTGCGTCAAAACCCCCACCTTCTTCATCATCATCCACCACAGGGGCCTTGTCGAATTTCTTTGACACTCGATCTACTGCAGCCCTACCTTCTTCATCATCTTCCTCCACATCTTCCTACTCGCTCTCACTATTACTGTCTCCGTTAGCCTGCTCTGGATCAGTTTCTGCCAAGGGTTCGTCCAAAAATCCTGGGAGCCGCCATGTGACAAGATTTTGATCCTCTTCATCGTACTCATCCCATGTAACCGACAGATACATCGCTTCTTGGACCTGAACCAGGTGGCACCCCGACTAGGACCCCGGAAACCAACCGCCAACAACGCGCTCAACAGCGCTAAGGACGCCCAGAGGCGCCCCAGCGGTCACCAGGACACCAGACAAACCGCCAAAACCCTAGACCAAGAACCAAGAACGAAGCAACAAAGCAAACAAAATGCCAACAATCAACTCAACGAGCCCGGTCACCATGACAACCACAGGTAGGGCCAACCGACGGACAGCAGCTGATAAACCTTTGCTTTCAACCAGTAGACCCATACAAGACCACATATCAGGCACAGGAACGAAGACAGATGTTGTCAACCTGAACACAGCACGAAAAATCTTGTCCATGCACGGTCTCGTAATGCCAACAGCCGGTAGCATGTTGCAATCAATCTCGGTAGCTTTATTCGAATTTAGTATCACAGCAAATCTAGGCGCCACACATACTGACATACTACGAGCAATTGCACTAATAATACAGGAAGTCGATACGGAAATAAACACGGAAAACATCATAGAAAAAGTCAAAGCCCTAATAGGCGGACCGATTGCGACCCTAGACGAGAAAGTCGAGACATCAACAGAAACAATAGACGCGCAAAAGAAAACAATAGAGTCGATGACGGAGGTACGCACCAACTTGAAATCATCAGCGGAAGATTTGGGAAAGATAGCTGGAAACATGAAGAGCACAACGCCACAAAGAATGAGTGATGAACGGTCTGACGGACCACGAACGTTTGCAGACGCAGCCAAAACTAACATCCCTGCCCCACTAACGAAGGTACTAGCGAGAAGCGAGACACAGGCAAGGCAGATCCTAGTCGACAGACGATCACAGCTCTTCGCCAACTCTCTGAAAGACCTAACGGAGGCGCAACTAGTAGCAAAGGCCACCTTAGCAGTGGAGCAAATGTCAAAGGAGAAAGTTGTACTTCCAACATCAATCAACTTCATCTCAGCACGCCGTCTCCCTCATGGAGGAGTCCTTTACGAGCTCAACTCACCCGAGGCAGCAGAGTGGTTCAATGTGGCAGCAAACCGAGGATACTTCCTGGAACACTTCGGAGCGGAAATAGTGATCAAGGAGCGGAACGCACAACGTTATAGTGGAAAATGTACCAGTAACCTTTGTACCCAACAACCCAGCAGCACTAGCGGACGTCGAGAAGAAGGCGGGCTTGAAACCAAAAACGATTAGCAAGGCGCGATACATCAAACCGGAAGCAAGGCGCAAACCAGGACAACGAACAGCCCACATAATAGTGACCTTTAACTCCAAGGAGGGAGCAAATCAAGCCATCAAGTTCGGCCTGACAATCGAAGGTAAGAAAGTATATGGAAGAAAGCTAATACCAGAACCGACCAGATGCCTCAAATGCCACTCGTTCGAAAACACTCACATGGCCGCAGAATGCCCACAGGAACAGGAGACGTGCGGTACATGCGGGGAACACCACTGAACAGCCGCATGCCAAGTCACAGATCAAAACGAGTTCTTCTGCAGGAACTGCAAAGTGAAGGGCCACGCGGCCTGGAGTCGACAATGCCCGACGTTCATGAAGAAGTGGGATGGACACAAGAACCGCAATGAAGACGCTAAGTACCGATTTTTCCTCACAGAAGACCCTCTTACCTGGGAACCACTAACGAGTCAAAATTTTGAAGAGAACAACGAGACAGCCCCAATATGGCAGCAAGCGACGGAGGATCATCAACCACAACGATACCCACCACCAAGAAACAGAGCGGAACATGGACGGCCCACCAACAACAACAACAACCAAGAACGCGAGGAACGGAACCTCAACAACAGGAACGCCAACCGAATCCCATTGGGAGGTCAATCCCAAATCCCAGAAGCATGGCAGATGACAAGACCTCAAGCAGACCACGAACACAATGGAAACCACCCACCCAAGAAGAGACCGAAACGCAATCAACACCTCCAAGATGGTCTAGCTCCCCTTACGGCTCCCCCCACGAACCCTACAGCCCACAAAGAGGGTGGGACCAGGACCCTGCCGGAAACTAGTGATGGATGACGCCGACAACACACACCAAGAACGCGAAGACTTGAAAATCTGGCAGCAAAACCTTCGGAAATCCAACAACGCATGGGAGCACATGCTGAAAAACTTAAACCCGCACGTATACGATATAGCGTGCATCCAAGAACCATATCTCAACCCCGTGAATCTTGCTAACGCCTCCAATCTAAGACAGTTCTGGGACGTAATCTACCAATGGACCACCACGCAAACCCAGGACGATCACAGATGATAATCCTAGTCAACAAGAGACTATCGAAAAACAATTGGCACATTATACCACTCAAGTCAGCGAATGCTATGGCGATAGAGCTAACGGGGGCTTTCGGCAAGGTGCGTATCTACAACATATATAACCCCTGCAATAGCGATAGCACACTCCACTTCATGGAGAGGCACATGGTGTCTGAACGAAACTCCCAGAGACATCGCACGCAGCAGCGAATCGCTCAAGGCGACAACACTGTATATAATGAACATATAATCTGGCTAGGCGATTTCAATCGCCACCACCCAATGTGGGAAATGCAAAATAATGTACATCTCTTCACCGCGGCGAACTTAGACGCCGCGGGAGTACTGATAAACCTTCTATCACTATATAACTTAGTCCAGGTCCTCCCCCCAAACATAGCCACTCTAGAGGCATCAAACACCAAAAACTTAACGCGCCCAGACAATGTATTTTGTTCAGCAGATCTTGAGCACTCGTTCACGCAGTGCAGTGTAGAGTACCAGCTACGCCCAGTAGTAACTGACCATTTCCCCATAATTAGTACCATCAACCTCCAACCAGAACGAATTGAAACCAGCCCCAAGCGCAACTTCAGAGACACGGACTGGGAAGAGTTCCAGGAGGTCCTTGAAACTAAACTAGACGACATCCCACAGGCAACGGAAATCAAGACACGAGAACAGTTCGACGAGGCGTTCAAGGCACTCACAACAAGCATCGCCGAAACAGTAGAGAAGTGCGTACCGAAGACCAAACCATCCCCGTACGCGAAGAGATGGTGGTCGAAGGAACTGGACACCGAACGAAAAGCAACACACAAACTAGGAAGGATATCAAGAAAGAAATTAGCGAGACGAAACGACCCAGTGCACAAGGAATATAGAATCGCACGAAACCGATTCTCAGAAAGTATCAAGCGAGCGAAGACAAACCATTGGACAGAATGGTTAGAGGAACTGACATTCACAGGAGTATAGACCTTTCATAGATACGTAGCAGGCGACCCTTCCGACCAGATACACACAAGGATCAAAACCCTCCAAGACCCGAGGGCAAACAATCAGGACAACACGATGCAAGATAACACCCGAAAGAGCGAGCTACTTTACGAGGTATTCTTCAGAACGCCGCCAGACGATGACCAAGTGAACCCGGACTTCGACTACGACCCTCCAATATGTGAATTCAGACCAATCACGAACCAGCAAGTACACAGAGCAATCGCGAAACTATCACCGTTCAAAGCCCCAGGACCCAATGGGATAAGCAACGTAGTATTCATGAAATGCGCTGACCTTCTTGTACCATTCATGGCACCAATATACAGAGCTACGTTCACCCTCGAAGTGTACCCGAACGAATGGAAATGTTCCTCGACGATCGTACTCAGGAAGCCAGGAAGGCCAGACTACAGTGTCCCGAAGGCATATAGACCGATAACGCTATTAGACACGATGGCTAAGATCCTTTCATCATGTGTTGCCGACGATCTAACATATATTGCAGAAGAACACCATCTATTACCCCCAACCCACTTCGGCGGTCGACCGGGACGATCAACGGTAGACTCCCTCCACCTGCTAACTAAGTTCATAACAGATTCCTGGGCGTCGAAAACAAACAACCACGTTTCCCTACTCTTCCTTGACGTAAAGGCGGCCTTCCCGAGCGTGGTAGCAAGCAAGCTACTACACAACCTCAGAAAAGCAAGAATACCAAAGGAATATGTAGATTGGTACAAACGAAGACTGGACAACAGAACGACGCATCTCTTTTTCGACGACTACCAGTCAAACTTGTTCAATGTGTCAGATGGACTAGACCAGGGATGTCCGCTATCCCCAATGGGCTTCATCTTCTACAACGCACCAGTCCTGCGAGTCGCAGACCCGAGACCCAGCAAAGGAGAACTGAGTCTAGGATTCATCGACGATGTAGCGCTAATAGCAAGAGGGCGCTCATACGAGGAATCAAACGCAAAGGTCAAAAACATGATGGAAAAGCAAGGAGGTGCACTTGACTGGAGCGAGGAATACAACGCTGAGTTTGAGCTAGACAAAACCGCACTAATTTGTCTTTCCAGGATACGAGTTCGAAGCACCGAAAACCCCAACAAGACAGTCCCTACGCCACGAGTACCCATCACCATCCGCGATCACACAATCCAACCTTCGAAGTCGCACAAATTTCTAGGAATCATCATCGACGAAAATCTAAACTTCAAGGAGCAGGCGGCCCACGCACTGGCCAAAGGAACGAAGTACGCGCTAGCATGTAGCCGGATGATACGTCCGACGAAGGGAATACACGGGAAACTGATGAAAAAACTGTATGAGGGAGTAATCGTCCCGAAGATGTTGTACGCCGCAGATGTGTGGTGCGCAGGTCTAGTAGAAAAGGGGAGGGGGAAAAGGGGGAAAGGGCGAGGAGCAAGAGGCTTCGCCTCGCAGATGGCGCGAGTGCAGAGAATGGCAACCATATCAATTGCGGGAGGACTAAGATCAAGTCCCACAGACATGCTAGACGCGCACGCTAATGTACTACCTTTTCAGCAGACTCTTCGAAAAGCGTGCTACAGAGCCACGCTCAGAATGGCGACACTCCCACAGAAACATCCACTAGCCAAGGGAATCAAGAACGCATACGATTACGGCAAAGAGAGAGATTTTAAGGGAAAAAAACGCTATCCATCCCCACTGCATAAGCTGATGTACGAATTCAGGATCAACCCATCGACGGTGGAAAAGATAGACCCAGTCAGACACTACCCCAAGTGGGAGCCGGATGTAGACATCCACATAGCGGAGAAGGCCGAGACAGCAAAGATAGAAGACGGACTCGCCGATGAAAACCTAAGGGCGTACTCAGACGGGTCAATGGTGGATGGGGGAGTTGGAGGAGCAGCAGTGGTCATGAGAGGCAACGAAGTGATAGGAAGCAAGAGGTTTCACTTGGGGAGCGACCGCGAGCATACGGTCTATGAAGCAGAGTTGGTGGGGATGATATTAGCAGTACAACTGCTGAAGGAGACGGGAGGAAGAAGGGGCACCATATCCCTAGGTGTCGACAATCAGGCAGCGATAAGAGCAATCGAAGCTTTCCGCTCACAGCCAGGACACTACCTCATGGACCAATTCCACGATGATCTTAGAAGACTCATCCCTGAGCACGACGAAAGAAAACTCAAAGTCAGATGGACGCCAGGCCATGTAGGGATACCAGGGAATGAAGAGGCAGACACTCACGCGAAACGCGCCGCACGAGGCGAATCATCAGACACACGAGCCCAGCCAAAGTCGCTCCTAACCGAGGAAGGAGAACTCAGAATCCTACCAAGGAGCAAAGCGGCACTAAGACAACACTTCTACGCAAAGATCAAAAAAGAGGCCACCACCATCATGGAGAACTCACCGCGCTACACACTGCTCAAATCAGTCGACACGTCAGCACCATCAAAGAAGTTTGCAAAGAAGATAGAGAAGCTACCGAGACGTCACAGCTCACTGATGTTTCAACTCCGCACGGGACATATAGCGCTCAACAAACACCTCAAACGAATAGCGAAATCCCCAACGGCGCGTTGCCCAGCATGCGAAAACCATGACGAAACGGTACACCACTTCATCCTAGTCTGCCCAGCATACGTGAACCAGAGAGAACAAATGAGGAAAGAAGTCGGAGCAAGACAATGCAAAATCGAGTACCTGCTGAACGAAAGCAAGGGAATGAGAGCAACGTTGACGTACATCGCGCGCACGAGAAGATTGGAACAAACCTTCGGAGATGTAACCCCCCCAGCGGAAAAGGAGAAGGAATAGAGGAAACGCGACAACAAGTCGCACAAATCATATCAAGAGCCTGAAGAAGGCCCTAACGTCCGCGCGCAAGCCAGGACCACTGTATAGCATAGACAACCAAAAAACGGACCAAAGCATATACGAATAGATTAGATGTACAGTAGGTAGTGTCCATCATAGGGCATAGCCCCAACGGACAATAAACAAGGATCAAAAAAAAAAAAAAAAAAAAAAAACCGACAGATGCAACTCCTCCGCCAGGGTGCTGATGAACTTCCGTTCCCGAGCGGGAAACGTATTAGGCATTGTCAGGGCCGCAGTACGGTGCTGTGAGGGTTTCCTGGGGTTTTGCAATACAAACTGCTGTACTTGATCAAAAATGTCTCGTTGAGGGCGCGTAAGAACTAACATGGACTAATTGTTAGTTGTCGACAGGAAGAATGGAAAACTGTACCAAGCTTAGCACGCATGCGCGCAAGCCCCATTTCTTCTACGTGTTTGCTCCGCTTTCCTTTGAACCAATTCGAGTCCACATATTCTATGGTGTACGGTCTTTCGTCCGCGCCCCTGTAGTCGTCCTAGTATGACATGTAGGATCTGTGGATGGCATGTATGATGCTGTCATCGAACGCCTACAACGATGGACGGTTCACGAAAGGGACTTGTATACTTAGCAAGCCGTGTCTGCTCTCGCCTGTACCTCCACTCCTTTTCGCTCACTCTGGCGCCTTCAGGTGTCGTTCGCATATGTTCGAGCCACGTCAGCATTTGCTGACGTGCGCTGGGCAGATGCGTTAAGCACTGGAAAAGGGCTTGTACCTTAAGGGAGAAGAGGCTAATATCGAGGATGGTTGAGATGATATTATATTTTATTAACTTGACCTATGTATTCTATGGTGTACGGTCTTTCGTCCGCGCCCCTGTAGTCGTCCTAGTATGACATAGGCAATTGCGTTCAAAAAATGATTTGATGTTGCAGAGGTGGAAGGGGATGTAGATGTAGACTGATAGGATGATGAAGACGATGCAGATAGGATGATGTTGGGGTGAAGGTGGAGGATGTCACGGTAGGAGAGAACGTTAGAGAGGAAGTGGAAGCTGCTGGCGAGGTGAGACCACCGTAAGTCCAAGCGCCGTCACTGCCTGAGGGAATCTGGAAGGTGAGGGCATCAGTATAGTACACAATGTATAGTTATCTTGAAGCACATTTCTTCGGCCATAGAAACGAATGTGCAAACAAAACCACTCACACTTGGACCGTAGTAAGTGAGTGGGAGCTGAAGGGCGGTCTCGCTGGTTACAGTTCGCCCTCCAGTATTTTTGGACACGCATAATTTCCTCCTCATGTTAATTTGCATTAAAAAGGGCGATGGCCTGACGGCCGCCACGTAAGTAGCGACCACACCAGACAAGAATGACGCACCTTAATCAAGAGTAGGAGATGTGTTTTCTTGACATTGGCGTCCACGAACAGGAACCCGAACGCCAATCAAAGAGAGCGCCAACAAAGAGAGCACCGACCAAAGGGCGATGGCCGATTTGTCTTTGCCTGCAGGGCCAGATATCCGCAGCACGCCTGGAACGTTGTCCCCAGTGCTGCTGACCCAGTCCGTGATCTGGGATAGGATTTCCGTGCGCGTCCCTTCAAGGCATTCTTTTCTGGTATCTAGTCCTGCGCCATCTGCAATATCATACCGCCGAGGCCCGATTTCTTCTAAAAAGGTGTGAATATATGCCAAGTGACGAGGACGTTCGAACACTTACCCATATCATGGACATGTATAGCTATGTCATGGACGGGTATGACTACATCGGAAGCAACCTGGTCCCAGAAGCTTTGCATAAGCCTATCGAAGACGTCATTGTACTTTTGAATCGTATCTGTTGTTCCCGAGGTGACGTTCTTTCCGAGTCTGCTCCCTGTAATGATAGTATAAGCTTAAGACGCTCAATAAAGCAACGGCTTATTAAGACTCAAAGATTCTTGGTCTCCGAATAATTTTTGATAAATATTTGACGCATTCACAGAGTCATGTAAGACAACCGATGGTGAAGTCAGCAACGTGGCGTGAGAGTCCTCCCGGGAGCTGCCGGACAACTCTGGTTCCGGTTTTGCTGATGGCCCCTTGTTGTACAACTCTCACATAAACACGAAACAGCTAGGTCTTAGGTGAGAGAGTTTTGCTCATCAATATCATAGGGTTCTTAATATTCCTCTGATCTCCCTCCTAAAAGGTGCAATCGCAAATGGTTGACGGTGCTCGCCTTATCCGGTCTGCAAAGTCTGGTAGTGATTGGACTTTCAACGATCTCATGGCATACAACATCACCGTCACGCCTCAGTCGCCTGAACAGTTTTTTCGTCAAAACCATGGAACGCCCTTGGAGGGTGTAGATCCATCCCTCCTTAATCCCAGCCTTAATGACGAGAATATCTCAGACGCCGTTTTCGAATATCTAGGCCATCTTGACCTGGCTACCAATGTCACTCAAGAAAGTTTCATTGACGCGTTTGCTCAGAAAACTCTTCAGATACTCGGCTTCGTTGAACGTGGCTTAATCTTCACCGCACGTCATAATATCCCACTACGGATCTGTGGCGATAACCAGCGAGTTGCCGAAACAGATGTGTGTCTGCTCGATCTGCGATCGATGATCTTGCTTGTTTTGCAAGATGACAAAACCGTATTCAGTAGGTCTTATCCAGAACCACAGGTCATTGCAGAAGCCATTGCCGCGTATCAAGACAACAATGAGAAACGGATCCTCAGATCACTCCCCCCCCTTGATGCCATGACTATTCCGTGCATCACTATGGTTGGCACTCGACCTATCTTCTATCTCGTCCCTGTCACCGAAGCGCTCAGCAATGCGGTTGCGATTGAGTAAAGTGTTGTGCTGGTACTTTACGTCTTGTCCCTCCGTCTTTTCAAGTGTCGTATTTCGCTTTAAGTTGACACCTGAAGGATGCGCAGAAGTGGGCATGTCCACCATTTCTATCGTCAACGTGGACCTTCATTTCAGACCGTGAGCATGCCTTAGATCTTTGTATGTATGCCTATCATTTTATGGCGCTAGTCAGCGAGTAAAAGGCTGGAGAGTCATATTTGAATACGTCAACCTCAGACTTAAGATCAGAGCTCCACCGATCTGGAGTACATCCCCGAATGGAGTCTGAGGCATGTCGTTGGAGTCGTCTGTAGATCTAGCTAGAATGGAGGCGACTCTATCTTCCAGCTGCTGACTCGGTAGGAGTTGCGCCTGAGGCTTCGTCTTCTGGAAGAACTCGCTTAGCTCGTGCAAGTCCTGAACCAGGACTCCCAAGTCTTCATCCCGCAAACAGGGGCTCTTGGTGGGCATTCTTGCATAGTATCTTTGTATTTCCGTCATGGGTTGTTCTAGAGTTTCGTATTGACCTCTCTGTCCGGTGCACAGGCCTTGCTGCGGCAGTTGAAAGTAAATAGTTTCTTGCTCCGCCTCGGGATCGACATGAAACAAGAGCGCATGCAAACTTCACACTGATCAGAATGATATAACTCGGCTGTCACTTTTAATCCTTCCTGCCTTATCGACGGATATTCCTTAGACTCACTCTGTCCTTAGCCTGCATGCATTGTTCTGGCCTAAGGCCCCATTCACATTTTCGTTTGGTGGATTCTGACAGTTTTGGTTGATCTGTTCAGATTCTAGGCTGATATGTGCGCACCTCGAGGATATACAATCTCATGTTTCTAAGACGACCCTCGCGAGATGTGAAGGTTCATTCCATTTCATAGATAGACTATTACGAATAGATCCTTTCGATCGCCTTTTCTCATTGTGGGTGATTGACCTCGGCCTGCGCCTTCTTGAGGTCATATTAGCGTGTACCAGTACCAGCCAGCAAATAGGAAATACCTTTCCAATGGGGTGCAAGAGACGAGTCAACGTATCGGCAAAAGCGATCTTGAACCGAAGACCATGCGCATTTGCGAAAGACTTGGCTAATAATTCCAGAAACTCGGCTCCCTCCTCAAATGCCTCTGGCGGCCATACCTAGCTGATACATGAACACAAAAATACAGAGGACAGGATCTCACTCTCAGTTGAACGTGACAGAGCCCTTTCACTAGATGCTTGTACTTCGTATCGAGGTCTTTCGCCACTTGACCCTTCGTTACAGGCTCGAGCTCGCAAAGAAAACGATCCGTGACACTCACAAAGCTGGCGGATAATTAGTTTGGATAATGGTACAGTAACGATGCCATGCTCACCGAACGTTTGCTAAGTGTCCGAGCAGCGTAGCATACAGTTCAGCATTAAGCCGATGATTAGCTGACCATGCAAGGAGCTTCAAGTCCGGTCTCTTAAACTGCTTAAACGTTGTTTCCTCCAGGGTAAATCCCAGTGCGTCTTTGGACAAAACGGACCAGACGGCAATCTTCTGGACTATCATATAGTACTGTGAACCCCAGTATCATTCCTCCTGGCCTATAATATGCCATTTGTCACATCGGTAGCCGCTTCACTTGTTATCAACCCCTCCTTCAGCGCTGACTCTGACTCAGACACGTGGGTGTTCAACGGCTACTGTGGACCGAGTTCTCCGTCTGAGCAACTTGGTGTTGGCGACACCATCGTTGTTTATCAATACACCCTGCACATGAGTTCCATCCCCACTCCTTCCCCCATATTTACCGCAACCATTACGCACATTGTGGGGTGGGGTGGAGGCCATGTTAAGTTTGGTGTGCATACCGAGGCCACTGCTGGCATTCTGACTTACCAGGGCCCTTGCACCATTTGTCTTCCACTACGGATATGCCGTCTCTTTTGGTGGCAGCGACTCTGGGGATGGATATTTCCTTTCCCTCGCTTATCTGTGATCCTGCAGTCACAGTGATTCCATCACATCGATTCATTTGTCAGTATCCATTTGCTTGCCTTGTATCACTCAGCAGCCTATTGTGACTTACCCTTTCATTCATAGGTTTCAAGATGCGCTTCAGTCATGTGCATGAACCCCAGTGAAAACTGGACATTCTGAAATCTGCTAAAACAGATGTAAATATACGCAAAGCTACTTTGCACCTTACATACCTGGTCTTATCTACGGTACATAATCGACGCGTTTCGCAAACACAACATTCAGGCTATAGACTGCTTCCTCGTTCCACGCGTTGACTTTGTGTTTAGCAAACGAGAATTACAAGCAGCGCCCGGTCCATACTATGGCTACTACTCGCACACGTCGTAATGCTCTGTACTCGTCACTAGCGCATGTAGTCCTTGTTGCACTATTGCTGCACCCACCATAATACATACTTTTATGTGGCAGAGTGGGATTTTTTCTATGGGTTACCTCTCACTGCCAGCACTCAAAAACCTCAAAAAGTATTCCTATAAAGGTGTAGATGAGTGGGTACTGTTCCATTGAGTGTTCTTTTGCTGTCATACTGAACTTTGAAAATAAGATCTTTGGTTTCGCGTTATCTCCTTACGCTATATTGGAATTGGTTCATCAAGCTCTTTCCACTCACCATCGCCCCAAATACCGTATGTTATTACCACTTAGTTCTTGGCGTCAGTCAAACTTGTTCAGATAACCTTGCTTGGCCTGTGTATTGTCGCTTTCAATGTCATCACGCTACTATATTACGACCCACTTTATTTGACGGAGAAAGATGGAGCAGTCGGGCCTCCTCAGTGGATCTACTTCACGTGCGCGCATTCTATTGTTTGTGTCAAGCTTGTGTCACGCTGACCCTCGAAACTTAGATGGGCGATTGGGTTGTTCATGTAACAAAGTCTAGACGCAGTGGACGGGTGAGTAGATACCTTACCACCGGTCTATATCCATGCTTATCCAAGTGCAGCAAGCAGGCACGGAGAACGGGAATGGCTGGTCCTTTGGGAGAAATGTTGAATCATGGTCTGCATGCGCGTTTCCTGACGCGCATATATATCTAACCTTTTTTTCATGGGTTGCGACGCGCTTAACACTACAGTATGCTGCCTTCACAGTCGTGATTCTGGCCTCATCCTATGTACTTTTCCAGCTTGAGGTCGTTCTTGCGGTCCACAGGACAAGATTCGATCAATATCCTCTGCTGTAGACAAGTTGGACAAGGTTGGTCGATAGAGATGCATTTTCGATGCTGGTTCTAATTGCGTGCAGCTTCTCTGGCTAGAAGTAAAGAAAGAAATGACGGAAGAGAAAGGCCTTTCTCCAGATGTCGCTGATAAGATTGGAGAGTATGTCAAGCACAAAGGTAGGCAGCCTTGATTTTATGCAAAGCCAAGTATCTCATCTCATTTGTTATACAGGTGGTCCATCGCTACTCGATCTTTTGAAAGCGGATGCCACTCTCATGGCAAACCCGAGCGCGAAGCAGGGCATTTCAGACATGGATATTCTCTTTACTCTCCTATGAGCATATAAAGTGCTCGACAAAGTAAGCTCGCTTTCCGTGAATTAGAACATGATATATATTAATGTATGCATAGATCTCGTTCGATATGTCTCTCGCCCGTGGTCTAGACTATTATACAGGCATCATCTATGAAGCGATCGTCGAAGCATCAGCACCACCAGCTCTTTCCGCAAATGCAACAGAGTCCCCAGCCCCAGCCCCCCCAAAACCGAAACCCTCGAAAAAAGCCAGAGCTGATGATAACGAAGAGGATGGAGTGGATGAATCGCAGGTTGGTGTCGGGTCCATTGCTGCTGGTGGCCGGTACGATAACCTGGTTGGTATGTTCACTGCCGCTGCCGCTGCTGAAGGGAAGAAGGCACCAGGGCTCCCGTGTATTGGGGTCAGTATTGGTCTTGACCGTATCTTTGCAATTGTGTGGCCAAAGTGGGTCGAGAAGAGGATGCGGAGTAAAGAGACCATGGTATACGTGTTGGCTGCTGGTGATGGCTTGTTGGAAGAGCGGATTGCACTCGTGCAGGAACTCAGGGAAGCAGGCATAAAGGTTAGTCAAATTGTCGTTTTCCAATCCATGTATTAACTCTTTTTTTTCAGACTGACTTCCTCGCAAAGAGGAAACTGAAGCTCACTGCGCAGTTCATGGCTGGTGAAAAGGATGAAGTTCCTTTTGCTGTGATTTTGGGCGGTTATGAGCTCAAGGAAGGTTTGGTGACTGTTAAAGAGCAAAAGTGGGAATTCGTAGATGGGAAGAAGACAAAAGTTCAGTCGGCAGATCAAGGTATGAAGGTGCGGCGGGACGAACTGATTAGTTGGATCAAGCAAACACCTACATATCAAGGCTGGTCGAGCGGTCGACTTATCTAGCCATTGGACCCCTGGAGGTGTGTATAGCAATTGTGGTGAGAAGAGTTACGCGTGACAACATATCTCTCAGACGACTTTCCTTAACACGGGCTCACGTATCATGGTTTTCGCGGGCGGACCTGCAACGGAGGGTCCAAGCATGGTTGTCAGTAGCGAACTCAAGGAACCTATCCGCTCTCATCACGACATCGAACGGGACAGCGTCAAGCACTACAAACGTGCATTAAAGGTTTGTCCTAGATTAGTGAAACAATGTTCGATAGCATCATAGTTCTCTCTGTTTTAGTTCTATGAATGTCCGGCGAAGAGAGCATCCAATAATGGTCACGCTGTCGATCTATTTGCTGGCTGCTTGGATCAAGTGGGCTTGCTGGAGATGAAGTCATTACCCAACTCGACGAACGGCGTCATCGTCCTATTTGATTCGTTTGCCACGTCGATTCTCAAGCAAAGCTTCCTGCGCATGTTCAATAAGGACGACCAGGACATCTTGCAGATGGGTTTTAATGCGACGTTCGACGTACAGGTAAGTCGCCTCGCATACTCTACACAACTTTTTGACTTGAATTTATTTAGACAGCTAAAGAACTGAAGGTTTCTGGCCTTATCGGACATGCAATCTCCGCTGGGAAGAAATCTGCCTGCGTTGGCGAGACGGAAATCGGTATGGGTCAAACATCAGCCTGGCGAATCAACTCCATCACACCTAGGACATCTGCTGCCATTTACTTCGAGGTCGTTACTCCTGCGGGCCAGCCATTGTCCCCCGGATCAAGGGGTCTTATTCAATTCGTTACCCATCATCAGCACTCGTCGGGGCAAATGCGTTTGCGTGTCACCACAATCGCTCGGAATTTTGCAGAAGCGAACTCTCCTAGCATTGCTTCGTCCTTCGACCAAGAAGCCGCTGCCGTACTTATGGCAAGGATAGCTGTGTTCAAGGCTGAAATAGACGACTCACCAGATGTTTTACGCTGGCTCGACCGCATGCTCATCCGTCTCTGCCAGAAGTTTGTAGATTACAGGTCTGTACCTCTGCTGTGTATTATATTTGGATGCTTAAAGGTCATTTGACAGACATATTCTCAACGAAGAAGATGTAAACAACTCGTTGATTATGATTCAACCCACTCTGATGTCGTACACATTCGATGTCGAGCCCCAGCCTGTCTTGCCATTCTCCTCCTCGACACCTTCCATACTCTTATTTTCCACGGTGAAACGGTGGCCCAATGGAGGAAGGCAGGTTACCAAGATCAGGATGGGTATGAGAACTTCAAAGAGCTGTTGGAAAACCCTGTTACAGATGCTCAGGTGCGACAATTCAACTTTGCGCTTCTGACTCACTTTGACGGCTGTACACACAGGACTTACTGGTCGACCGTTTCCCTATACCACGTTATATCGTCTGACCACGGTGGCAGTCAAGCTCGGTTCCTGCTATCGAAGCTCAATCCGTCAGCGACGCACATGTCGACATCGATGTATGGCACTGGCCGCACTGCACAAGCCGCGGGTGCTGTGATGTGACCTCTGTAGCTAGTGAAATTGTGCGAAGGATAGCTAAAGGAGAATGGACGTCTTCCGAAGTCCACCTTTCACAGTCCTATATGAGGACGCCCGAAAGCAAGCAAAGGAGCTTGATGCAGAGTTTGCGAGCACAAAGACACTGCGGGGACCTTTTCATGGTGTTCCAGTCAGCGTCAAAGATAATTGTACATCGCTCCATGTGCGACCGATACGTTTTTGAACTTTGCTGTAGACCAGATCGAGGGATACGACGCGACCATTGGGTTCACAGCATGGGCCAACAACCCAGGCAAAAAAGACGCTTGCGCATGTCCTTATTATCACATTCACCCATTCTCTCTATCATTACTTGTAGGTCGTTGCTCAACTCAGAGCTGCTGGTGCCATCATCTTCGTGAAGACCAATGTACCGCAGACAATGCTCGCGTTCGAATGCTCTAATCCTCTCTGGGGTCGCACGACAAACCCATGGAACAACAAGTATACATGCGGAGGCAGCTCTGGTGGAGGTTCGTCATATGCTTGTGAATATCTTAGTAAATAACAACGTCTGGCACTAGAGGGAGCTTTGCTTGCCATGGATGGATCCGCCTTGGGCATCGGTTCTGATATCGGAGGAAGCTTGCGCATCCCAGCATCGTATTGCGGTGTGTACTCTTTGAAGCCAACGGCTGAACGTGTTAGTTCTATTGGTACACAAGGAAGGTGATGTTCTCGATTCTTCCAACTAAGACAATAACTGGCTTTGTCTTACAGCCGTCCGGCCTGGATTCGAAGTAATTCGATCTTCTCATGGGTCATTAGCGCGGTTAGTCGCTACCTGCATCACTTGGCTCATTCTTGACTATTTTCTAGGTCTGTTCAGGACTGTGAATTGTTCTGCAAAACTATCTTTGGCCAAAAAGGACTCGTCTCACCAGAATGTTCCCATGCCGTACCACGCTGTCGAGCTCCCTTCCAAGCTTCGCTTTGGCTATTACCTGTCAGGTACTATGATATATGTGAAACGTCGTGATTTGCTGCTTATAGGTTCCTTATAGATGGCATGATGGAATCGTCACCTGCATGCAAACGAGCAGTACTGGAGACAGTCTCAGCACTCAGGAAGCAGGGACATGAATGTATTGAGTTTACATCTCCTTTGAGTACGCTTTCTATACCTCTCCTCATTCTCCGTCCTGACAATTTATCAAGACGCAAGTGCGATGGAGGTGTTCCTGGGACTCGCATCATCCGACGGTTATAAGAAGATGCTGTCACATCTTGATTCAGACCCTATGGCAAGTTTTTAAAGATATGCCGTCTATATCTCACACAACCCGACTTGCAGGAGGACAGTTTATTCTTGGTCACCTTGGGTCCCAGATTACTGTCCTTCGTTCGTAAGCTGGCTTGTTGGATCGCCAAGACGTTCTTGGGCGACTCCCTCTTCCCGCGTTTCTTCTCGTTGGCACGGGAGAAGTCTGTTTTGGAATTCACGGATTTCACTGACCAACGGAATAAGGTTGCCGCTGCGTGGTATGAACAGATAAGCGTATTGACATTCAGGGACTTTCCTTTGTTAATACCCCCCAGGTATGGGACAAATACGGTTTCGATGGAATCATCGCACCTGTGCAGTCCCTTCCAGTGATACCTCACGGGTAAGTTTTCGCACCTTCCTTCTCGGTTGTGAAGCTCATAATCTCCAGGGGTGCGACATACTTGTCCGTGCTCGCAGCCGCTACCATTACGTACAACGTTATCGACTCTCCTGTCGGCACCATACCAGTGATGCGCGTCAATCCAGATACCGACAACCTGTCAACAGATTTTGTAGTAGGCGCCTCAGGCCGATCGAAAATGTTCGAGACCCGTATGTACTTGGGCAAGAATCCTGTTTACGATCCCAAAGCGATGGAGGGCATACCCGTTGGTGTTCAGCTTGTGGGTAAGAAGTGGGAGGATGAGAACGTCCTCGTGATGATGCATGTTGTTGACGCGGCATTGGGACCTAGAGGATTCGGTCCGGGCAGTTGGCAACCTATCAAGACCGTGTCGATCTGAGGTACTACAGCCGGTGCTTCCCGGTCCATCGTCAAACCTAACTGGTGGCGGCCTTTTTTTAAAGTCTTCGTAGCGTTGGAAACTTTATCATGCATACGTATCTCTATTAAGGGGCATTGTTGTTCCATAGATTTGTCTGTTATTGATGTGCATGAGATGTGCGAGTCGATTTCTGTTGCCAATGATGGTGAGGGATTGAGAAGCCTCGGCACACGAAAATCTTTGGATATAGATATATATTGGAGCAATGATGGGGACTTGGGATACAGTTTGTGAGGCAGAAAATATGTGATTATTGATGCATGGACGATAGTGAATTGCAGGAATGTAAGTAGATGCGGTCGTGAGTACGTGAACACAAACATTGCAGTGAGACCAATACCATATCATCGAGCAGGAATGAAGAGAAAAAGTGAGGCTAATGCATTCAATAGCAAAAATCATGCAAAATCAAGCCTAGTCCAAACGAGTTTTTTGCCTAGAGCCACCCATGACATTAAGCAAAATCAAGGCATTCCATAGCAAAAACATAGCAAACATTACGCAAAATCAAGCCAAGTCCGAACAAGGTTTTCGCCTAAAGCTACGCTTCAGATCAAACAAAATCAAGAGCAAAATCAAGCAAAGTCAAGCCCAGTCCTGACGAGGTTTTGATCAAACGAAACAAAATAAAATCAAGCAATCCAATAGCAAAAATCACGCAAAATCAAGCCCAGTCCTGACGAGGTTTTCGCCTAAAGCTTATGGGGAGATTGTAGGAATCATCTAGGATTTTTTTCATTTTACCTGTCTACCATGATTGTGGGAGTCCGGGACTCCCGCTGTGTGCAGGCTGAATCAGTAACACATTTTTGAGTTCCAGCATGTGAGAGTCTGGGACTCCCGCTGTGTATGGGCTCATTATTCACCATTTCCCGATGTCTTGTTAATGCAAACACGGGAGTCCGGGACTCCCACTGTGTGTGGGCTCATTTATTCACCATTTCCCCATGTCTTGTTGATACACAAACGGGCGTCTGGGACTCCTCATTCACCATTTCCCAATGTCTTGTTGATGCAAACACGGGCGTCCTGGACTCCCGCTGTGTATGGGCTCATTTATTCACCATTTCCCCATATCTTGTTGATGCAAACACGGGAGCCCGGGACTCCCGCTGTGTGTGGGCTCCTTATTCACCATTTCCCCGTGTCTTGTTGATGCAAACACGGGCGTCCGGGACTCCCGCTGTGTATGGGCTCATTATTCACCATTTCCCAATGTCTTGTTGATGCAAACACGGGAGTCCGGGACTCCCGTTGTGTATGGGCTCATTATTCACCATTTCCCCGTGTCTTGTTAATGCAAACACGGGAGTCCGGGACTCCCGCTGTGTATGGGCTCATTATTCACCATTTCCCCGTGTCTTGTTGATGCACACACGGGCGTCCCGGACTCCCGCTGTATATGGGCTCATTATTCACCATTTACCTGTGTCTTGTTGATGCACAAGTGGGAGAGACAGGACAAGGGTACTTGCAATTTGTTCTGCGTATCAAGGCCATGACACATCTGTAGAACAGCTGTTAGAAACCTACAATGATAAAAGTGATATACATACTGTTCCTCATAGTCAGCTGATAGGATGAGAATAAGTGGGTAAAAAAGACGTTTAACACCATCCCAACACTTGACCCAAAAGCCTGTTTTCGAAAGCAGTGCAAGTGATTTGAGAAGATGCTTAAATGATTCGTGCCAGACAACATTTTTGAAATTGACAAAGGACTGGGTTCTGGAATATTGCCTATCTTCTTCGACCTGCAAGAGTCAGCTTGAGGCATCAAAGTGCATTCTGAATTGAATAGTGACATACGATTGGAAGCCAACCAACAAGTCGTCCACCACCAAACCCTTCACCATTGCGTATTCCAACAGGTAGGTTTGCACATCACACAATGTGTCATATACCGTACATTCAGGTCTAGATCAAATCCAATCCATGGACATCCAGACACCCAACCTTCACATATCCGATCCACCCATCCACTCCAATCCATATCCATCCGTGTTCCATATCCGATCCGTGTCCATATCCGATCCGTGTCCATATCGATCCGTGTCCTTATCCGATCCAAGTTCATATCCGAACTATTCCCGCGCACCTGCGCATTACCCCTTTTAGAATATACCTGTGTCTCCGGCTTCTGGGTATCTCTGTGCTTCCGGTTCTCGGTGATCTCTGCCTCCGTCTTGATAAAGTATTTCGTACAAGCTTCATCTCCGAGTTCATAGCCTTATGTCCCACTGTACTTACTAATGTGTTTCCGTATGCTTCAGACATAGCCTCGGACTATCCGTACTTACCCTCCGGCATGCTCCTACAGTATATAAACTTGTAGTACAACTCCTGCAGACCTTAGTCTGATTCATTGTTCCTACTTCTGTATATTCCTTTGATTACTCTGTATCCTGTTATCATGTCTATATAACTCCGTCTCCGTTCTTGCACTTGGGCTCCGGCCCTTGTAAGCTTCCAACTCAGGCCTATGGGATTACTCCCTAGGCCGGAGCTTTGATCCTATGTCCTATAATCTGTTCGGACTTCGTCCATCTCCATCTATCATCTGTTTCACCTCCGACTCTACCTTTGGTAGTCTTATACTGTCTGTTTCTATTCCGGACCTTGTCCGGAGTAGTCTATACTATCTCTACACCATATCCGGACCTACTCCTCTCTAGTAGCCAACACTTCCTCTAAGATCCACAGAGCTACGCTCATCCGATCATGTCCTGCTCCTCCGCCTGCTCCTCGCTCCTTCCGCTCCTCCGCTCCTGCTTGCTCCTCCGCTCCTCCGCTCCTCCGCTCCTCCTGCTCCTCTCGCTCCTCCTCCGCCCTCCCTCCCGCTCTCCTCTCCGCCTCCTCTCTGCTCCTCCGAGCTCCGGACCTTCGGACCCCTAGTCCTTTGGATCCATCCTATCCTATCCTCTGACATCTATGGATCATCTTTCCCTCCGGAGCTCTGCTCCTATCCTGCCCTGGACTTTGTCCAGCGGTCCATCCTTCATCCGTTCTACTTGGAACTTGTTCCAGTAGTGTTACCATTACTCCCTACCTTCCGGAAATAGTTCCGGCGCATTCCCGCGCTCATCCGGAAGTCCATCGGAGCTCTGTCGAGCTATCCTGCCTTAGAGTTCGTCCGGACCCTCCATCCGGACTCCACCAGAACTCTCCCTTGGACTTCATCCGAAATTAAGGGCACATACTCGGGTAAGGGGCACAGCGTACGAGCTGAGGCCAAGCCCCTTTGACTTACAACCCTTCGGTACAACCCCATGTAAGACCAGGACTTCTTGCTAGTCCCCGGTTTTGCATGGTCGTAACACAATGACAGGTTATGCCTTTTGACGACCAAATGCCGAGAGTTTTGCCTTGTCAGCATATATGATAAATGCGAAGGGTTTTCCTTCATCCTTCAGCAAAGATGACTACAAAGCACACCATTTACATTATCAGAACATTAAAAACAGGAACAGATACATACTTGACTATCCCAAAAAGCATTAGCGGTCCACAGCTCATCAAAAAATGCACAAAGTCTTGTCCATCATATTTGTACTAGTGCTGCTGCAGTCCGGTCCCGAACCATGGTTCGAACCTGAACCCATCCAGACTGGACCAGTGGTTCGGTCACAGGTTTGGTCTCTCTCCTGGACCGAACCCCCTAACAGGTTCGGGGTTCGATGTCGTCACTGAAAAATGCGGACCGGTTCGGACGCGTCCGAACCGGTCCGAACCTGCACCATGTGCACAATTCCAGCTGCGTGTTTTTCGGGAGGCTTCCTGTCAGTTTAAGTAGTGCGCTCACCAACTTCTGTTCCTTCTCTTCTTTTGACAGTAGCATTCCCCACATTGCACAAGCAACAAGGGTACTTTTTTGAGCTATGCAACGACTCGAAGCACCGGTACTATGTTCACCGTCTCTCATGTTTGATAAGTTGCTAACTTCTAATGTTTTTTCATTCAGAATATACCTACTACTGTGGTGATTCCTGGGTTTTCCACCAAGTTTGCGCAATGGATTGTCATTTTGGAACTTGAAGGTGCGCAACATTTTTTTATTTAGTTTGAGATATATATATTCACTTGTGGTATAGGTTCAACATTTGCACTCCCTGCTGTAACTATGTTCGAGTCGTCTGCACCAGCCCGTCGTCCTGTAAGACTGACGACACAGATGTATATTTCATTTGTCTCGGTATGTATCTCGTATCTATTCTAATGCCTTTGAACATCATTGACCTTGTTGGTGTAGCGCTGGACCCCAACTACAAGGTCGCGTACGCAAAAGACAAATGGACCGCTCATTTTTTCAAACAAGGCATGCAATGCCTCGAGAGCACGGTACGTCGCTCATCACTCATTTCTGTCAATTGTATACTAATCTTACATAGTTTGATATGTATCATCGCAGTAGTACTCCCTCGCAGGCTCCTGCAGAGCCGTCTGTTACTGCACCTCCCTCGCTTGCTCGCCAAGGCTCGTATGGCCATAATTGGATGCGAAGCTCTGTCAAATCGCGTGTCGTGAATGACGCAACCACACGAAGGCCTCGTCAAGAACTCGAGGACTATCTAGATGCACCGCTCGAGGACGTCAACAATGTGGTGGCTTGGTGGGGTGTACGTCTCGTTATTTTATTTGTATTGCTTTCGTACTGACATGATTCAAAAAACTTTAAAGCACCATTCTATACAATACCCAACTATTTCCCGCATTGCAAAGGACTACCTCGCCATTCAGGGATCAGCTGTTGCGTCTGAGAGAGCATTTTCGAGCGGCGGTGTTACTGGGACCGTGCGTCGCAGCTGTTTGAAGCCAACAACATTCGAGGCTCTTCAATTGCTCAAGAGCGCATACCGCCAAGGTCACATCTCCGCAACAGCCCAGGCTGAATTCGCCGCTCCTTATGATAACCGCGTCGATGTCAATGAAGAGTTCTAGTAGCTATTTATATTGTACATGTCATTTTCATTTTGATTTTTTTTGCTAATTAAATCAACGGTTCGAGGGTTCAAACGCGTTCTGAACCTGAACTGAACCCTTGCGAACGCGTTCGAAGGCGTCCGGTCCAGGGTTCGCCCATCTTGCTTGAACCTGACCACTGGTCGAGTTCGGGGTTCGCAGATATAGGGTGATGAACCTAACCGAACCGGACTTCGGCAGCACTAATTTGTACAGGCATTGGGCACCAAATACAAAATGCGGGCCAAGGCAATGGTCTTTCAACAAATCACAAGCCCAGTCTCAGAGTGGCCAATACCAAACATCAAATATATGCTCCTGGTCCCTATGCAAGACCGAAATCACTTCCTTTTTGAACTGTACTTAAAATTTGATTGTAAGCAAGGTATAGCAGGTCATTGGATTCAGACTTACTTTTGCATAGCGAGGGAATGCTGCATCCCACATCTGACAAACGCCATCATAGTCAGTGACTGAGAATTGTTCAAATGCAGTGTGATGGATGAGACTAATTGTTAAGACCGTACTCAAGGGTAGGGAGATCCGAAGGGCTTTGGCCTCAGTTCATGCACTGTGCCCCTTTCCCGAGTAATGCCCCTTATTTCAGGGAGAAGTTATACGTCTGAAGATCCAGAAGGAGTTGCATGATGGATCCGGATGTCTGAAGGTATCGGATATGATACGTCTGAAGGTTATCCGGAATGTAGGAATAGAACGAAGATTAAGACTAGCTTCGGAATGAGTTCCTAACTAGAAACTAACAGAGATAGACTATCCGAAGATAGAGTCAGAGATATAGACTATAGGAATCAATCCCAAGTCTCAGAAGATGACTTAGAGCGGAAAGTGACTTAAGTCCGGAGGAAGCAGAATGAGCAGAATCTAAGATGATATTCGAACTAAGGTTCTATGGAGATCTACAAGTGGTTTATATACTGTAAGTATCTAAGACGGATAATCAACAAGTCTGGGACCGAGGGCTATGTACAAAGTGTAACAGAAGTCTATTAGTTAATGCACAGCGGATCAGTAAGCATGAATCGGAAATGAACACAGGTAACGGATCAGTGACACAGGACGGAAATATACACAGCCGGAATACCAGAAACAGGAGGAATGACGAAAGGAGATAGATGCAGATATATGTACACAAGGGAGTTAAGGTGCGAGAAGTGAGCACATTCGGATGGGTGATCCAGACAGGATCTGTGGACCAGACAGAAATGGAATCGTTCGGATCTGATCGGATATGGTTGGATCTGGGATTAGAAGTATGGTATATGACAGTATCCCCCCCTTAGGGCCGAACCCCTGAGGCACAAGAAGCGTCAATCCGGATCGGACAAGATTAATGCGAGACGATGGGGAAGTTTGATGGTTGTAGTGCTGAGTCTGTAATCCGACAGATATACGGACGTCAGACATCCGAAATGATTCCTACCCCCACTTCATATCCTTGTTAACAAAACTTGTCTCCAAACATGTCTGGAAAGAAATCCGATGCCCCTAAGTCTGCTGCTGACCTTGTGGCGGATCTGGAACAGCAACTGGCTGCTGCTAAGGCTGCAGCGGAAGCTGAGGCGGAGCGGAAGCGGAAAGAGGCGGAGGAGCGGAAAAGGCAGGAGGAGTTGAAGCAGATTGAGTTGGCGGAGATCCGGAGGGAAATGGAGGAAAAGAGGCGGAGAGCACTGATTGAGGCTCGGGTGAGTGCTGTAGACTCTTCCAGATCTGGATATTAATGGATTGGCAAAGGCCAAGGCTGCTCCTGCGTCTGGAGCAAAGGATGGGTACTGCTCCCGTTGCGTCACTAAGGACCGGATGTGCCAATGGGGTGATGCTGAGAAGAATGCCATGGTAAGTCGTCCGAAAAACTTCGGATCCGCTGATCCCGACGTTTCGTAGATTAAGTCCTGTGACATCTGCCAGAAGGACAAGGCCACTTGTCCTGGAAGGCCCGGATTTGTTAAGGGACCCAAGGGCCGGAAGAGGCAGCGTCCTGCTGGTACTCCGTCTCCGAAGGGCAAAGGCAAGCACCGTCAGAGGAGTCCTACTCCGGACGTGGCGGACGCGGATGTCTTCTCTAATCCAGTCACTATCAAAGGTATGGATGAGGGTGTTGTGGAGTATGATGATCAGGCTTGGGTGGCCGCTGCTAATGGCATCATTGCTGAGTTGGCGCGGACCAATGGACTTCTCCAAGATGGTATTGTGGCGGCGGAAGGGAGTCGGATTGCCATGGAGCGGATGAGCTCTACCATGGAGGCCTTCCTCCAGCAACAGAGGGAATTCCAGGCCCTGCTCATCGAGGAAATCCGGACTGGATTTAGGCTTTCTGTTTCTGCCGGATCCGACAAGGATGGCGCTGGTGAGGAGATTGGGGAGGAGGTGGCGGATGAGAATGGAGGAGAGATGGCGGATGGGACTGGGGAAGAGATGGTGGATGGGACTGGGGAGGAGACTGGGGGTGCAGGAGGTGAAATGGAGACTGGTGCTTAGTCCAGATCCGGATTTCTGCTACTGCCCTCAACATACTTATATTTCATTATGTACTTTTCAAGCAATGGGACCAGGCTTGTCCAGATATGCTGAGTGGAAATCCGCTACAAGATCCGATGCATTTCCGAGTTCTGTGGCCAGTAACCAGGAAGTTTCTTCGTTCATTCCTTCGTATCCGGACCAACGGACGAGGTATAGAAGCTGGCAGTGGTGTCTACGACGGTCCAGTTTAGAGTCCAGGATTTCGGATATCTCGTACTCTGGTTCTCCGTCGACTTCGACTGGTGGTGAAGGAGGTTGGATGCGATTAGGAATGGTGTTTGGAACTGCTGGCTCTAACTGCGAGACATGGAAAACAGGATGTACAGAACGCATAGAATCTGGAAGTCGGATGGCGAAGGAATGAGTACCCGGGCGGGATATAATTTCGAATGGACCCAAATTCTTTTCCGAAAGTTTCTTCGATGGACGAGTGGAGCGGAAGTACTTGGCTTTGACGAAGACTTGTTCTCCAATCCGGAAGTCTGGAGCAGGCTGTCTTTTAGCGTCCGCAGGTCCTTGATAGCGTTTCTGAGCTTCGGACATCTCATCTCAGAGGAACTGGTGAAGTTTGTTAAGGTCTAGGGCATATTCCTGGGCACGGATGGAGGATAGGTCGTGTTCCGGATGGATGGAAATGTTCGGATGATAACCTTTATTGGCGAAGAAAGGTGAAACTCCGGTAGTGGCACTCGGAGTGTTATTGTATGCGAACTCTGCGAGGGGCAGTAGCTCAGACCAGTTGTCCTGCTGATAGTTGCAGTAGATCCGGAGGTACTGTTCCAGCGTTTGGTTGGCATGTTCTGTTTGTCCGTCCCCTTCGGGATGATATCCGGATGTGAAGTGTAGGACCATGTCCAATGCCTTTCCTAAGGAACGGAAGAAGTGGGATACAAACTCTGTTCCTCGATCCAAGGTTACATGGGATGGGACTCCATGCTTAGAGAAGACATGGAGGAGAAATAGGCGGGCGAGATCAGGAGAAGTAATGGTGTCGTGGGTCGGGACGAATATGGCTTGCTTGGATAAGCGATCTATGATGACGAGGATGGCTGTAAAGCTGGATGAGTCCGGAAGTTGTTCAATGAAATCCATAGAGATGGAATTCCATGGTTTTTCTGGGACGGGAAGTTGCTTGAGTAGTCCGTAGGGCTTATGTCTCAGAACTTTGGCTCGGGCGCAGGATGTGCAGGATCTGACATACTCTTTGACAAAGGCTTGTACTCCGGGCCAGGTATAGTTGCGTCGGATGAGCTCGAGTGTATGATTCTGTCCGAAATGTCCGGATAGGGGGTGGTCATGGCAATTCCAGAGGATGCGAAGTCGTAGATCATTGGTATCCGGAACGTAGATGCAGTTGTCACAACAAAGGAATCCACCATCGTCTATTGTCCATCTCAGATCTGAAGGAACCGGAAAATGTGTTTGTGCAATGGGGTCATTAGGAAGTGCTATCAGAATGTCTTTCCGGAGGTGTTCAGTGTCCATAAGAACAGCTGCTCTAAGGACTGGAGTTGCTAAAATGGAAGCTTGTAGGGACGAAGCTAATTGTTCCGAAGCAAATATTGGACGGAGGTTGTGAGGGTTAATCTGAGCGTAGTCCTTATCCCCCTCTTTAGGGTAGATGTCCCATCATCTAGTGAGGGAATCTGGCTTGACTCCGAGTCTTCCAGGACGGTAACGGATAACGAGGTTGAACTGATGGAGGAACTCGGACCAGCGGGCCTGACGACGGGATAGCAGTTTGGTGGTAGAGAAATACTCAAGGTTCTTGTGGTCCGTGACAACATCTATAGGCTCAGACGAGCCTTCTAGGTAATGGCGCCAGGTTCGGAACGCAGCATAGATGGCTAGTAGTTCCTTATCATGGACATCATAGTTGAGTTCTGCACCGGACAGTGTCCGGGAGTAAAATGCCACCGGACGAAGTTCCAAGTCTGGGCACACAATGGATAGTATTCCAGCGATAGCATAATCCGAGGCATCAGTTTCCACAACTATAGGAACATTGTTACGACCATGCAAAACCGGAGATTAGCAAGAAGTCCTGGTCTTACATGGGGTTGTACCGGAGGGTTGTAAGTCAAAGGGGCTTGGCCTCAGCTCGTACGCTGTGCCCCTTACCCGAGTATGTGCCCTTAATTTCAGATGAAGTCCAAGGGAGAGTTCTGGTGGAGTCCGGATGGAGGGTCCGGACGAACTCTAAGGCAGGATAGCTTGACAGAGCTCCGATGGACTTCCGGATGAGCGCGGGAATGCGCCGGAACTATTTGAGGAAGGTAGGGAGTAATGGTAACACTACTGGAACAAGTTCCAAGTAGAACAGATGAAGGATGGACCGCTGGACAAAGTCCAGGGCAGGATAGGAGCAGAGCTCCGGAGGGAAAGATGATCCATAGATGTCAGAGGATAGGATAGGATGGATCTGAAGGACTAGGGGTCCGAAGGTCCGGAGCTCGGAGGAGTGGAGGAGTGGAGGAGTGGAGGAGCGGAGGAGCGGATGATCGGATGATCGGATGATCGGATGAGCGTAGCTCTGTGGATCTTAGAGGAAGTGTTGGCTACTAGAGAGGAGTAGGTCCGGATATGGTGTAGAGATAGTATAGACTACTCCGGACAAGGTCTGGAATAGAAACAGACAGTATAAGACTACCAAAGGTAGAGTCGGAGGTGAAACAGATGATAGACAGAGATGGACGAAGTCCAAACAGATTATAGGACATAGGATCAAAGCTCCGGTCTAGGGAGTAATCCCATAGGCCTGAGTTGGAAGCTTACAAGGGCCGGAGCCCAAGTGCAAGAACGGAGACGGAGTTATATAGACATGATAACAGGATACAGAGTTAATCAAAGGAATATACAGAAGTAGGAACAAAATGAATCAGACTAAGGTCTGCAGGAGTTGTACTACAAGTTTATATACTGTAGGAGCATGCCGGAGGGTAAGTACGGATAGTCCGAGGCTATGTCTGAAGCATACGGAAACACATTAGTAAGTACAGTGGGACATAAGGCTATGAACTCAGAGATGAAGCTTGTATGAAATACTTATCAAGACGGAGGCAGAGATCACTGAGAACCGGAAGCACAGAGATACCCAGAAGCCGGAGACACAGGTATATTCTAAAAGGGGTAATGCGCAGGTGCACGGGAATAGTTCGGATATGAACTCGGATCGGATATGGACACGGATCAGATATGGACACGGATCGGATATGGACACGGATCGGATATGGACACGGATGGATATGGACTGGAGTGGATGGGTGGATCAGATATGTGTAGGTTGGGTGTCTGGATGTCCATGGATTGGATTTGATCTAGACCTGAATGTACGGTATATGACAAACATTCGGAATCCAATGCGTTAGCACCAGAGTGGACGTGAAGGCTTTCTTGAGTGCGTTAAATGATTTCCGGCATTCCTCGGAAAAGTCACAAGTGACGCCCTTGCGAGTGAGTCGAGTAAGGGGAACCACGATATCTGAGTAGTTGAAGATGAAACAACGATAGAAATTAGCGAATCCGAGGAAGGATTGGATGTCCTTGACTTTCCGAGGTTCTGGCCAGTCTATGATAGACTGGATTTTCTCAGACGACATTGTCAAGCCATCCGGAGATAGGAGGTAACCAAGATATTCGACGGAGGATGAATGGAATTCACATTTCTCGGGTTTGGCATATAGTCAGTGTTTACGGAGACGTCGTAACACTTCTCAAACATGTTCCTTATGACTTGCAAGGTCTTGGGAATAGATAAGGATGTCATCCAGATATACGACAACACATACGTCCAGCATATCGGCAAACACGCTATTGACAAAGCGCTGGAAAGCTGCCGGAGCATTTGTGAGGCCTTCCGGCATCACCAACCATTCATAGGAGCCATAGCACGTACAAAAGGAAGTCTTCCACTTGTCTCCTTCTGTTATCCGGACGAGGTGATATGCAGATCAGAGATCAATTTTGGTATAAACTTTAGCGCGGCTCAGGGAGTCTAGGAGGTTGGCAATGAGGGGTAACAGATATCGGTCTTTCTTGGTGATGTGGTTAAGGCAACGGAAATCCACACAAAGGCGGAGGGATCCATCCTTCTTTTTGACAAATAGGACGGGGGCCCCGTGGGGAGAAGATGAGGAACGGAGGAGTCCGGACGAGATGTTTTCATCAAGGAACTTCCGGAGGGCCTCAAGCTCTACCGGAGAAAGAGAGTATATGGTTCCGAGAGGCGGACTAGCCCCTTCTTCCAACTCAATCTTGAGATCGTAGGGTCGGTGAGGGGGAAGTTGTCCGGCTTTGCCTTTGTCGAAGACATCCGCGAATTCGTGGTAATCGGAAGGGATTCTGGAGAGGTCTGGAGGATCAGATGATATGGATGCAGATCGAAGATTTACTTCGGAGGGACGGAGGTAGATGCTGAACTGAGTAGATCCTTCTAACTTGCAGGCACGGCAAAAGGCCACTGCGTTTATCAACGATATGTTAGGGACTGAAGTACCAGCGGAGGGTTTGGATTTGGTCAGAGGCGGAGTCTCTGCCACGGATGGGGTGCTCTGAGGCAACGGAGATATTGGAGGGGAGGAATCTTCCTTGGGTGGAATACCCGAAGGTAATGGAGGCGTCGGATTGGATTTTCCTGCCATGGACGGTGCGTCCGGAGGCAGCGGTGATGCGGATGGGGTTAATGGCACTCCCTGTTCAGTAGTTCGGAACTCGATGCTGCCCAATACCCAGTCAATCAATGGATTGTGTCGGGTGAGCCAGCTATATCCGAGAACGATATAACATGAGGAATCCAAAGGGGTGATGTAGAACGTGTCAGAAGTGATTACACCGGAGGAGAATCGGACGGATAAGTTTATGGCTTCGACAATATTGTTATTGCATGTACCATCAAATAAACGGAGTGGAAGCGGAGGAATCTGATAGGTAGGAATTTTATGTTCTCGGACGAAATCAGTGTCTATGAAGCAGTGGGAGGAACCACAGTCTATGAGGGCCGGAAAGTCAGATATATTGGAGAAAGATGGAAGAGAGACATATGGACACAGAGAGTTCGGATCAGGAAGAGTTACAGCGTTGAGTCGTAGTTCCGTTGCACGGGTTGGGCCAACGCGACCCTCATCCCGTACGGAGTCAGGAGGGTTGCAGACTAATTTTTTGCCTCATCCGAGGCTTCCGGTTCCGTTTCCGGAGTGAGCACAGTAGCGCGGCCTTTGGCAGCGCGCGAAGTGGATTTGGTGCATTCCCAGGCAGTGTGACCAGGTCCGCCGCAGAACATACAGAGCCTTTTGTCAATACGCCTCTGACGCTCCTGGGTGGTTAGCTTTCTGTCCGCACCAACAACGCTAGGAAGATCTGAAACTTTCGGGGCAGAGGAGGTTGTGGAGGATGTGGGTTTATTGGATTTGGGCGTATCGGATCCGGATGAGTTGGAGTTCGTCCGGTCAGATGTTGACTGCCTGGGAGGATTGGAAGAGGTGGTTCTACTCTCTCGGGTGATTTCGCCCCTCCGTTCCCAGTAACGGGCATCGATGGTCTGGGCGAGAGTCTTGAACTCCGAAAGGGTAGTGGGCTTACCCATGCGACTAATCTCATCTTTGATTCGGGCTGGAAGTCCATTGTAGAATTGGCGTCGATGGTCTGGGCGAGAGTCTTGAACTCCAAAAGGGTAGTGGGCTTACCCATGCGACTAATCTCATCTTTGATTCGGGCTGGAAGTCCATTGTAGAATTGGCGTCGTAGGGCTCCGTCTCCCCATTCGCGTACTTGGGAGGCAAGTCGCTGGAATTCTACAACGTACTTGTTGATGCGTTGTCCGTCATGCATGTGGAGTTGTTCTAACTGCATCTCTGCGTCTCCGGAGGGATCGTGTGGTCCGAAATTGGTTTGGAGCTCGAGCATGAACTCGGAGTAGTCATCCATCCAGTCTGGACGGTTGCTATATCCGTCCGAAAGGAGATCCGGTTCAAACCACTCGAGAGCCATACCCTTAAGGTAGGATTGGGCGAAATTGACTTTAGCACGTCCGGAATGGAAAGCGCTAGGTTTGCTCTGGAAGTTGAGCTCACATTGGACGAAGAATGCCCGGAGCTTGCGAGGTTCGGACCCATCGAAGGTATCTGGCTCACGGATTTTGACTTTGCTATCATCCGAGGTGGGGGTGCGACGGCTACTGCGAGTGAGGTGATTAATGGCTATGGATAGTTGGGCTAGGACCCGGTCCTGAGGACTCAGGTGGATTTTATCTTCTTCGTCATCCAGGTCCTCGTTGTCCGGATCATCAACTTCATCATCTGGTGGGTTACTGCGTAGCTCATCATCAAAGCAAATGGTCGGGCGCAAATTGGAGTCTGGGTTATCCGGGTTCCGAGTTGGTGTTATCGGATCCGGTCTGGCTTGACGAGCGGAAATACTTTGACCTATGTCACTCATGCTTGCGCGGCGTTGAGAGAAACTGGTGAATGTTTGGACGATGGGTGTGGGATCTCGTTGGATCGGACCAAGTCCGGCTCCTCGGAGAGTGTTTTGAGTTTTATGGGGAGGCATGATATGAAATGGTTTAAAAGTTACTCGGAAAGGTTTGAGTTCGAATATACTGTTAAGACTGTACTCAAGGGTAGAGAGATCCGAAGGGCTTTGGCCTCAGTTCGTGCACTGTGCCCCTTTCTCGAGTAATGCCCCTTATTTCAAGGAGGAGTTATTCGTCCGAAGACCCGGAAGGAGTTGCATGACGGATCTGGGTGTCCAAAGGTATCGGATATGGTACGTCCAAAGGTTATTCGGAACGTAAGGAGAGGACAGAGATTAAGGCTAGTTTCGGAACGAGTTCCTAACTAGAAACTAACAGAGGTAGACTATCCGAAGATAGAGTCAGAGATATAGACTATAGGAATCAATCCTAAGTCTCGGAAGGTGACTTAAAGCGGAAAGTGTCTTAAGTCCGGAGGAAACAGAATGAGTAGAATCTAAGATGATATTCGAACTAAGGTTCTACGGAGATCTACAAGTGGTTTATATACTGTAAGTATCTAAGATGGATAATCAGCAAGTCCGGGACCGAGGGCTATGTACGAAGTGTAACAGAAGTCTATTAGTTAATGCACAGCGGATCAGTAAGCATGAATCGAAAATGAACACAGGAAATGGATCAGTAACACAGGACGGAAATATAAACAGCCGGAGTACCGGAAGCAGGAGGAATGATGAAAGGAGATAGACGCAGATATACACAAGGGAGTTAAGGTGCGAGAAGTGAGTTCATTTGGATGGGTGGTCCAGACAGGATCTGTGGACCGGACGGATATGGAAATGATTGGATCTGGTCGGATATGGTCGGATCTGAGATTAGAAGTATGGTATATGACATTGTCACAATAACTGTTATAAAGTAGATGCACATATTCTGCTAGTAGATGCTCTGCTTTTCTAGTCCTTTCTTTGTGTTTCTGGGAGTCTGTCATTGTCATAATGCCTGTTATAAAGTAGAGTTGAGCATCAGAAGGGTCATTTATTATTCCATTTGGTGAAGGTAGAGCAGGGGAAGTCACTGTTACAAATTCTAGATAAATCAAACGTTCTTGGTGATGTAATCCACCCACATTGCAGGTTCCCCATTCACATCATCAGTGTAAAAAATTTCAGGGATGTTAGCATCATAATCATCATAAAAAATTTCAGGGTCTTCTGCGCAAATGAAGTTATGCAAGGCACACAAAGCCAGAGGTATGAGGGCCTGAATCTCCATACTGTACTCTGGGGGTATCTGCAATATGTGCCACTGGCACTTCATCACCCCAAATATGCACTCAATTGCATTTTGCAGGGAGGAATGTCAAAGATTGAAGAGTTCCTTGGCATTTTGTGGGCTTGAACACCTGTCAGTAGCTGTTACAATCATACATACCTGTTATGACCATGCAAAACCAGAGATTAGTAAGAAGTCCTGGTCTTACATGGGGTTGTACCGGAGGGTTGTAAGTCAAAGGGGCTTGGCCTCAGCTCGTACGCTGTGCCCCTTACCCGAGTATGTGCCCTTAATTTTGGATGAAGTCCAAGGGAGAGTTCTGGTGGAGTCTGGATGGAGGGTCCAGACGAACTCTAAGGCAGGATAGCTTGACAGAGCTCCAATGGACTTCCGGATGAGCGCGGGAATGCGCCGGAACTATTTCCGGAAGATAGGGAGTAATGGTAACACTACTGGAACAAGTTCCAAGTCGAACAGATGAAGGATGGTCCGCTGAACAAAGTCCAGGGCAGGATAGGAGCAGAGCTCCGGAGGGAAAGATGATTCATAGATGTCAGAGGATAGGATAGGATGGATCCGGAGGACTAGGGGTCCGAAGGTCCGGAGCTCGGACAAGCGGACAAGCGGACAAGCGGACAAGCGGACAAGCGGACAAGCGGACAAGCGGACAAGACAAGGACAACAAGCGGACAAGCGGACAAGCGGACAAGCGGACAAGCGGACAAGCAGACAAGCGGACAAGCAGACAAGCAGACAAGCGGACAAGCGGATGATCGGATGAGCATAGCTCTGTGGATCTTAGAGGAAGTGTTGGCTACTAGAGAGGAGTTGGTCCGGATATGGTGTAGAGATAGTATAGACTACTCCGGACAAGGTCCGGAATAGAAACAGACAGTATAAGACTACCAACGGTAGAGTCGGAGGTGAAACAGATGATAGACGGAGATGGACGAAGTCCGAAAATATTTATATGACATAGGATCAAAGCTCCGGCCTAGGGAGTAATCCCATAGGCCTGAGTCGGAAGCTTACAAGGGCCGGAGCCAAAGTGCAAGAACGGAGATGGAGTTATATAGACATAATAACGGGATACAGAGTAATCAAAGGAATATACAGAAGTAGGAACAATGAATCAGACTAAGGTCTGCAGGAGTTGTACTACAAGTTTATATACTGTAGGAGCATGCCAGAGGGTAAGTACGGATAGTCCGAGGCTATGTCTGAAGCATACGGAAACACATTAGTAAGTACAGCGGGACATAAGGCTATGAACTTGGAGATGAAGCTTGTACGAAATACTTATCAAGACGGAGGCAGAGATCACTGAGAACCGGAAGCACAGAGATACCCAGAAGCCGGAGACACAGGTATATTCTAAAAGGGGTAATGCGCAGGTGCACGGGAATAGTTCGGATATGAACTCGGATCGGATATGGACACGGATCGGATATGGACACGGATCGGATATGGACATGGATGGATATGGATTGGAGTGGATCGGTGGATCGGATATGTGAACTGGATTGGATGGGTGGATCAGATGTGTGTAGGTTGGGTGTCTGGATGTCCATGGATTGGATTTGATCTAGACCTGAACGTACGGTATATGACAATACCCCTATACATTTTCCTTTACTTCACGTAATCTCTTTACTTTGTTTACTCTTTGTTGACTTGACTTATGCATTTCAACATGCTTGTACAATACTTGCCTTCCTTATTAGGATATGCATTTATGTTCTCATGTCTCATTGGTCCATGCACATATATTGGTGTCACGAATTCCAAATACAAATCATTACTCTTTCCTCAATTTCCCTAAAGCGTCTAAACCCAGCGCTAAGACAAACACAAACTCCATTGAAATCCCTATAACCGCTTCTATAACCGAACTTCCTGATGAAGATGAAGAGATCTTTTATGATGCTATCGGATAAGATAAGATAAGATAGTGTCACGTGATCTTAGAACCTTCTAGAATATGATGTCATAACAATGTCACAATCATCACATCGTACGATTCTCATTTCTATTTTATGATTGGCTAGTAGTTTCAAACTCAGTTTATATCTCAGTTTCAATATGTGTATATAGTTAGCTAGTTTCGCTGTAGTAGTTCTTTAGTTCAAACCTCTTGTATCTACACTTGTAGCAATCCAAGACGTCCTTGCTCCTCTTTCTCTTTGTGACAACCTTAGTTTGAGTCCTAGTCCCTGCCCTAGCGTTAATTCGTTTTGTGGGTTGTGACAATTGGCTTATTTAAGCACGCTGTACTACTACTAGATTCCTTACTTTAATCTTACTGGGTTTTACCTTGAATTCCGTTCGCTAAGGCCTCCAACCTTAGTCATCTGAATCATCTCTAAGTCTAAGCACTCCTTAGCCTTGATCTCTATTCTTGATACCTTCAAGATGTGTCTCTTAGGCAGAAGTCTCATTCCTTCGAACATTACAGAACTTCCCAGAAAACATTAGGTGTCTTTGCACTGTTGCTGGTGATGCCATCCCAGTTCGTAACAGTAGCTAGAATAAATTGAGAACATGAAAACTTATGAATTGTCCACCAAACATCACTCTTTGAGGTGATAACGTACACCCTGATAGGGGACGAGTAACACATCGTAAGTACCAAAGCCTGTGTCCGTGAGGAGGTATCTACCTTTGGGAATGTTCCATAGATAAAGCGAAAGTCAAAGTTGCATATAAATAAACAATTTTGGGATATGTATCCATTGTGGTTATGCATGTATGCATGATCAATGAGTGTGGCAAACATGTGGATATGGATATGTGTCCCATCGACAGCACCTGTTAAGACCGTACTCAAAGGTAGAGAGATCCGAAGGGCTTTGGCCTCAGTTCATGCACTGTGCCCCTTTCCCGAGTAATGCCCCTTATTTCAGGGAGAAGTTATATGTCCGAAGATCCAGAAGGAGTTGCGTGATGGATCTGGATGTCTGAAGGTATCGGATATGATACGTCTGAAGGTTATCCGGAATGTAGGAATAGAACGAAGATTAAGACTAGCTTCGGAATGAGTTCCTAACTAGAAACTAACAGAGATAGACTATCCGAAGATAGAGTCAGAGATATAGACTATAGGAATCAATCCCAAGTCTCAGAAGATGACTTAGAGCGGAAAGTGACTTAAGTCCGGAGGAAGCAGAATGAGCAGAATCTAAGATGATATTCGAACTAAGGTTCTATGGAGATCTACAAGTGGTTTATATACTGTAAGTATCTAAGACGGATAATCAACAAGTCTGGGACCGAGGGCTATGTACAAAGTGTAACAGAAGTCTATTAGTTAATGCACAGTGGATCAGTAAGCATGAATCGGAAATGAACACAGGTAACGGATCAGTGACACAGGACGGAAATATACACAGCCGGAATACCAGAAACAGGAGGAATGACGAAAGGAGATAGACGCAGATATATGTACACAAGGGAGTTAAGGTGCGAGAAGTGAGCACATTCGGATGGGTGATCCAGACAGGATCTGTGGACCAGACAGAAATGGAATCGTTCGGATCTGATCGGATATGGTTGGATCTGGGATTAGAAGTATGGTATATGACAGCACCAATGCACTTGTCAAACTGATGAAAGCAATGGTCATTAGCAATGGACATTGGCTGCAGTTTTGGAAGGGGTTTCTGGATAGAGGCACTGGTCGGGGTGTCCATGCGAATATCTGAGCAGGGTATAGATGTGGTCCATCAGGAAATTCACACATTCCTTAACATGCTTAATCAGCTTAACTCACTTATCTCAAAACTTGTTTGCTCTCTCTCACATCATTCACCTGGCATATCTTATATTTTTTGAGTGCGAAATACAATAAAACATGTATATTAATATATCTCAACTTTTTTTTTCTGAATTCATTCACATTGAAATTTTGGACAAGTAGATTCAATTTCACCAAGGCAGTTAAGTGTAAATAAGTCCGCATAAGGGCACGTCAAGGAATGTGTGAATTTCCTGATGTCGAAATGTGCATTGTGATCTATAAATTTATATGTCAAACCATGAATAAACAGCGCGTGCACACCTTACAGGTGATTGAACTGAAGGCTCCGCTTGCGTAGTATTAAGAATAGTACTAGGAAACATTAGGTTTGCGCTTGGAGTCGCATCCCAGGCAATTGTGATTACTGAGGTAGTGTCCCAAAACAAGATCATGACATTGATATGGTATTGGTCTCACTGCAATGTTTGTGTTCACGTACTCACGACCGCATCTACTTACATTCCTGCAATTCACTATCGTCCATGCATCAATAATCACATATTTTCTGCCTCACAAACTGTATCCCAAGTCCCCATCATTGCTCCAATATATATCTATATCCAAAGATTTTCGTGTGCCGAGGCTTCTCAATCCCTCACCATCATTGGCAACAGAAATCGACTCGCACATCTCATGCACATCAATAACAGACAAATCTATGGAACAACAATGCCCCTTAATAGAGATACGTATGCATGATAAAGTTTCCAACGCTACGAAGACTTTAAAAAAAGGCCGCCACCAGTTAGGTTTGACGATGGACCGGGAAGCACCGGCTGTAGTACCTCAGATCGACACGGTCTTGATAGGTTGCCAACTGCCCGGACCGAATCCTCTAGGTCCCAATGCCGCGTCAACAACATGCATCATCACGAGGACGTTCTCATCCTCCCACTTCTTACCCACAAGCTGAACACCAACGGGTATGCCCTCCATCGCTTTGGGATCGTAAACAGGATTCTTGCCCAAGTACATACGGGTCTCGAACATTTTCGATCGGCCTGAGGCGCCTACTACAAAATCTGTTGACAGGTTGTCGGTATCTGGATTGACGCGCATCACTGGTATGGTGCCGACAGGAGAGTCGATAACGTTGTACGTAATGGTAGCGGCTGCGAGCACGGACAAGTATGTCGCACCCCTGGAGATTATGAGCTTCACAACCGAGAAGGAAGGTGCGAAAACTTACCCGTGAGGTATCACTGGAAGGGACTGCACAGGTGCGATGATTCCATCGAAACCGTATTTGTCCCATACCTGGGGGGTATTAACAAAGGAAAGTCCCTGAATGTCAATACGCTTATCTGTTCATACCACG
This sequence comes from Suillus spraguei, assembly GCA_016800925.1. Classification (NCBI taxonomy): domain Eukaryota; kingdom Fungi; phylum Basidiomycota; class Agaricomycetes; order Boletales; family Suillaceae; genus Suillus; species Suillus spraguei. The sequence goes on from JABCPU010000160.1 coordinate 57,223, forward strand.
CAGCGGCAACCTTATTCCGTTGGTCAGTGAAATCCGTGAATTCCAAAACAGACTTCTCCCGTGCCAACGAGAAGAAACGCGGGAAGAGGGAGTCGCCCAAGAACGTCTTGGCGATCCAACAAGCCAGCTTACGAACGAAGGACAGTAATCTGGGACCCAAGGTGACCAAGAATAAACTGTCCTCCTGCAAGTCGGGTTGTGTGAGATATAGACGGCATATCTTTAAAAACTTGCCATAGGGTCTGAATCAAGATGTGACAGCATCTTCTTATAACCGTCGGATGATGCGAGTCCCAGGAACACCTCCATCGCACTTGCGTCTTGATAAATTGTCAGGACGGAGAATGAGGAGAGGTATAGAAAGCGTACTCAAAGGAGATGTAAACTCAATACATTCATGTCCCTGCTTCCTGAGTGCTGAGACTGTCTCCAGTACTGCTCGTTTGCATGCAGGTGACGATTCCATCATGCCATCTATAAGGAACCTATAAGCAGCAAATCACGACGTTTCACATATATCATAGTACCTGACAGGTAATAGCCAAAGCGAAGCTTGGAAGGGAGCTCGACAGCGTGGTACGGCATGGGAACATTCTGGTGAGACGAGTCCTTTTTGGCCAAAGATAGTTTTGCAGAACAATTCACAGTCCTGAACAGACCTAGAAAATAGTCAAGAATGAGCCAAGTGATGCAGGTAGCGACTAACCGCGCTAATGACCCATGAGAAGATCGAATTACTTCGAATCCAGGCCGGACGGCTGTAAGACAAAGCCAGTTATTGTCTTAGTTGGAAGAATCGAGAACATCACCTTCCTTGTGTACCAATAGAACTAACACGTTCAGCCGTTGGCTTCAAAGAGTACACACCGCAATACGATGCTGGGATGCGCAAGCTTCCTCCGATATCAGAACCGATGCCCAAGGCGGATCCATCCATGGCAAGCAAAGCTCCCTCTAGTGCCAGACGTTGTTATTTACTAAGATATTCACAAGCATATGACGAACCTCCACCAGAGCTGCCTCCGCATGTATACTTGTTGTTCCATGGGTTTGTCGTGCGACCCCAGAGAGGATTAGAGCATTCGAACGCGAGCATTGTCTGCGGTACATTGGTCTTCACGAAGATGATGGCACCAGCAGCTCTGAGTTGAGCAACGACCTACAAGTAATGATAGAGAGAATGGGTGAATGTGATAATAAGGACATGCGCAAGCGTCTTTTTTGCCTGGGTTGTTGGCCCATGCTGTGAACCCAATGGTCGCGTCGTATCCCTCGATCTGGTCTACAGCAAAGTTCAAAAACGTATCGGTCGCACATGGAGCGATGTACAATTATCTTTGACGCTGACTGGAACACCATGAAAAGGTCCCCGCAGTGTCTTTGTGCTCGCAAACTCTGCATCAAGCTCCTTTGCTTGCTTTCGGGCGTCCTCATATAGGACTGTGAAAGGTGGACTTCGGAAGACGTCCATTCTCCTTTAGCTATCCTTCGCACAATTTCACTAGCTACAGAGGTCACATCACAGCACCCGCGGCTTGTGCAGTGCGGCCAGTGCCATACATCGATGTCGACATGTGCGTCGCTGACGGATTGAGCTTCGATAGCAGGAACCGAGCTTGACTGCCACCGTGGTCAGACGATATAACGTGGTATAGGGAAACGGTCGACCAGTAAGTCCTGTGTGTACAGCCGTCAAAGTGAGTCAGAAGCGCAAAGTTGAATTGTCGCACCTGAGCATCTGTAACAGGGTTTTCCAACAGCTCTTTGAAGTTCTCATACCCATCCTGATCTTGGTAACCTGCCTTCCTCCATTGGGCCACCGTTTCACCGTGGAAAATAAGAGTATGGAAGGTGTCGAGGAGGAGAATGGCAAGACAGGCTGGGGCTCGACATCGAATGTGTACGACATCAGAGTGGGTTGAATCATAATCAACGAGTTGTTTACATCTTCTTCGTTGAGAATATGTCTGTCAAATGACCTTTAAGCATCCAAATATAATACACAGCAGAGGTACAGACCTGTAATCTACAAACTTCTGGCAGAGACGGATGAGCATGCGGTCGAGCCAGCGTAAAACATCTGGTGAGTCGTCTATTTCAGCCTTGAACACAGCTATCCTTGCCATAAGTACGGCAGCGGCTTCTTGGTCGAAGGACGAAGCAATGCTAGGAGAGTTCGCTTCTGCAAAATTCCGAGCGATTGTGGTGACACGCAAACGCATTTGCCCCGACGAGTGCTGATGATGGGTAACGAATTGAATAAGACCCCTTGATCCGGGGGACAATGGCTGGCCCGCAGGAGTAACGACCTCGAAGTAAATGGCAGCAGATGTCCTAGGTGTGATGGAGTTGATTCGCCAGGCTGATGTTTGACCCATACCGATTTCCGTCTCGCCAACGCAGGCAGATTTCTTCCCAGCGGAGATTGCATGTCCGATAAGGCCAGAAACCTTCAGTTCTTTAGCTGTCTAAATAAATTCAAGTCAAAAAGTTGTGTAGAGTATGCGAGGCGACTTACCTGTACGTCGAACGTCGCATTAAAACCCATCTGCAAGATGTCCTGGTCGTCCTTATTGAACATGCGCAGGAAGCTTTGCTTGAGAATCGACGTGGCAAACGAATCAAATAGGACGATGACGCCGTTCGTCGAGTTGGGTAATGACTTCATCTCCAGCAAGCCCACTTGATCCAAGCAGCCAGCAAATAGATCGACAGCGTGACCATTATTGGATGCTCTCTTCGCCGGACATTCATAGAACTAAAACAGAGAGAACTATGATGCTATCGAACATTGTTTCACTAATCTAGGACAAACCTTTAATGCACGTTTGTAGTGCTTGACGCTGTCCCGTTCGATGTCGTGATGAGAGCGGATAGGTTCCTTGAGTTCGCTACTGACAACCATGCTTGGACCCTCCGTTGCAGGTCCGCCCGCGAAAACCATGATACGTGAGCCCGTGTTAAGGAAAGTCGTCTGAGAGATATGTTGTCACGTGTAACTCTTCTCACCACAATTGCTATACACACCTCCAGGGGTCCAATGGCTAGATAAGTCGACCGCTCGACCAGCCTTGATATGTAGGTGTTTGCTTGATCCAACTAATCAGTTCGTCCCGCCGCACCTTCATACCTTGATCTGCCGACTGAACTTTTGTCTTCTTCCCATCTACGAATTCCCACTTTTGCTCTTTAACAGTCACCAAACCTTCCTTGAGCTCATAACCGCCCAAAATCACAGCAAAAGGAACTTCATCCTTTTCACCAGCCATGAACTGCGCAGTGAGCTTCAGTTTCCTCTTTGCGAGGAAGTCAGTCTGAAAAAAAAGAGTTAATACATGGATTGGAAAACGACAATTTGACTAACCTTTATGCCTGCTTCCCTGAGTTCCTGCACGAGTGCAATCCGCTCTTCCAACAAGCCATCACCAGCAGCCAACACGTATACCATGGTCTCTTTACTCCGCATCCTCTTCTCGACCCACTTTGGCCACACAATTGCAAAGATACGGTCAAGACCAATACTGACCCCAATACACGGGAGCCCTGGTGCCTTCTTCCCTTCAGCAGCGGCAGCGGCAGTGAACATACCAACCAGGTTATCGTACCGGCCACCAGCAGCAATGGACCCGACACCAACCTGCGATTCATCCACTCCATCCTCTTCGTTATCATCAGCTCTGGCTTTTTTCGAGGGTTTCGGTTTTGGGGGGGCTGGGGCTGGGGACTCTGTTGCATTTGCGGAAAGAGCTGGTGGTGCTGATGCTTCGACGATCGCTTCATAGATGATGCCTGTATAATAGTCTAGACCACGGGCGAGAGACATATCGAACGAGATCTATGCATACATTAATATATATCATGTTCTAATTCACGGAAAGCGAGCTTACTTTGTCGAGCACTTTATATGCTCATAGGAGAGTAAAGAGAATATCCATGTCTGAAATGCCCTGCTTCGCGCTCGGGTTTGCCATGAGAGTGGCATCCGCTTTCAAAAGATCGAGTAGCGATGGACCACCTGTATAACAAATGAGATGAGATACTTGGCTTTGCATAAAATCAAGGCTGCCTACCTTTGTGCTTGACATACTCTCCAATCTTATCAGCGACATCTGGAGAAAGGCCTTTCTCTTCCGTCATTTCTTTCTTTACTTCTAGCCAGAGAAGCTGCACGCAATTAGAACCAGCATCGAAAATGCATCTCTATCGACCAACCTTGTCCAACTTGTCTACAGCAGAGGATATTGATCGAATCTTGTCCTGTGGACCGCAAGAACGACCTCAAGCTGGAAAAGTACATAGGATGAGGCCAGAATCACGACTGTGAAGGCAGCATACTGTAGTGTTAAGCGCGTCGCAACCCATGAAAAAAAGGTTAGATATATATGCGCGTCAGGAAACGCGCATGCAGACCATGATTCAACATTTCTCCCAAAGGACCAGCCATTCCCGTTCTCCGTGCCTGCTTGCTGCACTTGGATAAGCATGGATATAGACCGGTGGTAAGGTATCTACTCACCCGTCCACTGCGTCTAGACTTTGTTACATGAACAACCCAATCGCCCATCTAAGTTTCGAGGGTCAGCGTGACACAAGCTTGACACAAACAATAGAATGCGCGCACGTGAAGTAGATCCACTGAGGAGGCCCGACTGCTCCATCTTTCTCCGTCAAATAAAGTGGGTCGTAATATAGTAGCGTGATGACATTGAAAGCGACAATACACAGGCCAAGCAAGGTTATCTGAACAAGTTTGACTGACGCCAAGAACTAAGTGGTAATAACATACGGTATTTGGGGCGATGGTGAGTGGAAAGAGCTTGATGAACCAATTCCAATATAGCGTAAGGAGATAACGCGAAACCAAAGATCTTATTTTCAAAGTTCAGTATGACAGCAAAAGAACACTCAATGGAACAGTACCCACTCATCTACACCTTTATAGGAATACTTTTTGAGGTTTTTGAGTGCTGGCAGTGAGAGGTAACCCATAGAAAAAATCCCACTCTGCCACATAAAATTATGTATTATGGTGTGTGCAGCAATAGTGCAACAAGGACTACATGCGCTAGTGACGAGTACAGAGCATTACGACGTGTGCGAGTAGTAGCCATAGTATGGACCGGGCGCTGCTTGTAATTCTCGTTTGCTAAACACAAAGTCAACGCGTGAAACGAGGAAGCAGTCTATAGCCTGAATGTTGTGTTTGCGAAACGCGTCGATTATGTACCGTAGATAAGACCAGGTATGTAAGGTGCAAAGTAGGCGACAGTCACGGTCACGGTCACAACGAGCACAACGAGCCATTAAGATATTTACCTGGACAAAGAGAAAATGGGGTCAGTTGCGGCAATGGCGAAGATTTCCAGAAAATCACAAGCACCCGTAGGACCGTGTTTTTTTTTCGAGAAAACCCTTTCAGTTTCAGCACATGCCTACTTACTGTTTAAGCGATTTTATGCAGTAATTTCGGTACTGACAAAGCGACATTTTAGAATTGATAGAGTCATCGAAGAACTTTTTGAAACTCAGCACATGCCTAGAATGGTAGCTACTGATATCTGGCCCGGCCCAGGGGCAGCTTAATTGTAAACGGTCCCTTGCCATGACTATTATACTTCTGGCGCACGTCTACACCGGTTCCATGACAGACTGTCATAGAAAGTTAGGCCCCATCGACAATGTGGGAACTCTGTAACAAGTAACATCATAGTGTGATTGATGTGTACACGAATCCTCTTTACATACTAGTACTAGTGCGCCGCAAATCCCGGATTTTTTGTTTGTTTATTCGTTAAGAACCAAATAAAATAAAGGACATAAAAGAAACGTCACGTCTATCCGAATCTCCCATCGATCCAAACTTGACAATACCTGCGTCTGCTGTCCGCTTTCCAACCACCCCGGCCGCATCGGGTGTCCATTCGCACCATTATGCTCTCCATGCTACCATTGAGCTCTTCGCCGCTTCCAGCCACAATGTCTATTCCTCGGAATAGATTCTAATCCTAATCGTCTTCACCCGCAGGGGAGAACAGATTTCTACTTGCGTGGGCCACGAACACTGAATAGCGACAGTGTTTTAGTGGGGTTGGGCCAGGTTTCGATGGTGATCTTCCATGTGCGCCTCGGCGTGCACTCTGGGTCACGCACAGATCTCCACTAGAGATTGATCTACCCGGTGTCGCTCTAGGAATACTCATAATCCCGTCTTACACCTAGACCAAACCTCTCGTGTCTCATATTCTGCAAGTCAACGCACGTATTTCTCCAGCGGTAAGAGTCTTTGACTCTTAGTACCCCGGCGTCTTTTGGCATTTTTTTGCCCGCCGAGAGCAGTGTTGTTTTCTTAGTTGTCCTTGGGACCGGGAAAATGTACACAGGCTCTGAAGCGCCGACAAGCGCAGCAAATGGCTTGGCTTCGTGGTGATCTGCGACGTGGAACATAGTTTGGATTGCACTTGGTTGTGGATGTGGTACGTACAGGAAAGTGCTACTAATGATTGCTTTGGTTAGAGTGTCGCGGGTCCAGTTCTGTCTACGTCCCTGCAGTGTCGGCTCCCCTACCCTACATGTCAGAGACATGCTAAGGAGTCACTGCGTGCAATTAGCCTAGTCCCATGCTCGCATGCTTTTGGGAATTCCCTGTGATCATACTGAGGGCCCTCAGGTCAAATTGGAGGCTGTTTGCTCGAAGCCGGCCAAGACTAGATCTGTCGAATGTGCTGCTGCTTTTTCATCCGTCCTTCAATATACTGGTCTGTTCCTCGTAGCCATGTCCGGTCCCCGCATCATGAACTACTCGGGATCCCCCATTGACAGATTCAGCTGGTCGATCCCATCTTATTTTGTGCTTTAGTCGTGGGTTTGGCTCATCGCTGAAAGTTTACCGTCAGCTCGCTGCATCACCTCTCCTACGGGAGGGGTGATAGAGATTTACTCTCAAGTCAGCGGTGATGGGATGGCCGGCGTCATGTCCACTTCCCAGGCGACAGAATTGACGTACTGGACGGGTAGATCTAGAAGGGTTATGTTCATGACGGGTGAAGAGCTCATCGAAGCTGTGGCTGCCTTGGTTTACTGCGACCGGTACACGAACAAGTAGGCGATTGGAAAGTTGCTAGCCAGTGCGTTCCAGACTACGAGCGACGGCAGGGCAGTAATAGGCCCTAAAGGTAACCGGAGATGACACTGATGTCGTGTCATGGGTGATGAACATCGTGCGAGTGTGGATGGATGGTCCGAGTTGTGTGAACAATGATGATGGTCCGAGTGGTGCAAACGACGAGGATAGTCAGTTGTGGGACAATGAGGGTAGTCCAATGGAGCGGTGGCGAGGCGAACGCACGTATGCCACCCTTGCTGCGCGGAGCGCACTTGGGATTGGTCCATAGCGGGGAAAGCCTCTGGCTTCAAAAGTGGGTTGCAGCCTCCTTGATAGGGCTGCAGTGGGTTGGCGTCAGAGAGGAATCTGAAATCCTCCAAATTTTTCCACCTTACCGTCTTCGTGACGGTTATTATTTATCTGCGGCATTCTGGTTGTACCGTTCTTTATACATAGCTGTTTGACACTGTGGATGGTAGCTCTAGTGAAATTCAGTGGGCGAAATCATACGATAATAGTCAATAGTCTGAAACCAAGAGTATTATGTATCCTGACTCAGAGTCCCGACATTCAGACCCAGGTAATGAAAGCACTGGAATACATTAGTTAATGAACTTATAGCGAACAGTAATTAGTAGCATAGTATGGGGGCACCAGCGAGATTTGAGAGCACAGGCACAGCCTAACAAGATAATGAGACCCCAGGGGGACCAGAAAACTGTGTATTAAAGTTCAAGTCAGTACTGTTCAAGTTAGGCGAAGAAGGTATGGTGGTTGAGATACCGAGTATTCGACACCACTTTGGACGATATACATAATAAGAATAGTACTTTGCGCTGGGAATGAGAAAAAAATGTGATGGTGCGGAACCTGCTGCCTCTGAGTCTGACGAGGGCCAAGGCCTTCTAGTGTCCAGTTCTAGCACCTCATCCCTCCCTCCAACACCCAACTTCATCAGTCGCTCGTCAACTTGTTAATTAACGTGACTTGTGAGTTTAAATTCCTTTCTGGCATATTCTTGCTTTGCTGACAATTCATCCCTAGCAAGCGCAGGAACTACGACACCATCAACCACGTAGTCGTTTCCTGTATCATCAACCACACGCTCTCCTCCTGTGCTCTCTTCGTTGCATACGATGTCGAGCAGCTTAGCCCCACATCCCTTTCTCACAACCGCCATCTGCGTCCTCACCGCATTCTCTTTACTTCCTGTTCCCACCTGCTGCTTCGTCATCCCTCGATTTATACCTAGAACCACCATCTAGCACGATACATTCTCCCACCCACACCCGTGTAGACACGACCTCCGTACTCTCCGGTTCTAAGCCTGCTAAATCCGATTTTTCCATCGAAAATCACGTCACAAGAACTCCTTCACCCAATACTAATGGTTATGAAAATCCTTCTGACAGCCACCTTTTACTTCAAGTCAACGGTGATGTCCCCAAGATTAAACTTGTCCAAGATGGCTTGGTCAATCCCCGTCCATTCAAATTCGGACCCGCCAAATTGGCTAGTTCTCTGGACCCGAAGAATCTCGATACCCTCGAGGCGTTGGGGGGTATTGACGGCCCTCTTGACGGCTTAGGAACTGATCGTTCTTGGGGTTTCACACCAGTCGACACTCCAGACAACAGATCATGTGCAGGAGTAGGCGCTTCTCGAAGGCATAACCGCGAACCTTAGTCCGACGTCCCCGCACCACAAGGTCACGCTGAGGTTGAAGTTGCCGACGACCCTCATTCGGAGTCAATGATGTTCTTCCCCATCGAATCAGCCAAAGTCTACTTGCTCTCATGTGGCTTGCCTTGCAAGATAAATTTTATCTACTAAATCTGTCCAACTCAAACTTCACTCTACTTGTGTTTTTTGTCTATTGCAGCAATTGTTTCACTCACACTTGGCTTGTTTCAAGATCTTGGGACGCCTTAGCCCGCCGGCCAACCCCCAGTGGATTGGGTGTTACCATTATGATTGCGGTGCTTATCGTGGTAAGTTAGCTACGCTTCCTTTTTTCATTCAACGTTTAATTTTTCACAGGTTGTCATTGGCTCGATAAATGATTGGCAAAAAGAGCAGCAATTCAAGGTCGTCAACGAGAAAAAGGAAGAACGTGGGGTCAAAGTTATCCGCAACGGCATCGAACGTCTCATTGATATAAAAGTAAGTTTGTTCTCATTCAATTCAGCGCCTTCTCATCTCACTTTTCTGTGCACACAGGAAGTCGTAGTCGGCGACATAGCGTTATCAGAACATAGGGAAATTGTCCCCTGCAACGGCATCTTCTTAGCTGAGCACAACGTCATGTATGACGAATCAGCAGCAACTAGCGAGTCGGATGCTATCAAAAAGGCGTCCTGTACACATTGTCTAGCGCTGAAGCAAGCATGTGGTGCCCTCTGAGGGGAGCACGTATCTACACCACGGATTGTTTTGTCGTCAGCGGTAGCAAGGTTTTGGAAGACGATGGTAGCTGCGTTGTCGTTGCAGTTGGCACGAAGAGCTTCAACGGCAGGATCATGATGGGTACGTATCTCTCTTTGCTCGCCGACATCCCAGTCAAACCCAACTCTATTAGCTCTCAGGACGGAGACTGAACACACCCCGCTTCAGTTGAAACTCAATGTTTTAGCTGAATTCATCGCGAAGCTTGGAAGCATTGCCGGCATCGTTATCTTTTTCGCTCTGATGATCAGATCATCATACAACTCGCTATAGGCTCGCCTGCCAGGTGACGAACCTCAGCTGTGGCATTTGCATCTCTAACTAATGTACTACAGGTCTGCCCACCAAAATTGCATGACGTTCGTTCAGGTTCTTATCATCTCGGTCACCTTGGTCGTAGTTGCCGTTCCAGAAGGTGAAGGCTCTACTTTTACGTCAATCGTGCTGCGTCTCAACAAGCGTGTCTATATTAGGACTTACATTGACTGTGACTCTTGCTTTAGCATTCTCCACCAAAAGGATGACGGCAGAAAACCTCCTGGTGCCAGTCTTAGGCTCTTGTGAGACGATGGGCAATTCCTTTGTCATCTGCATCGACAAGACCGGTACGCTCACTTGTAATGTTCTGCCCGCGGTCGCAGTAAGCGCGTTAGTCCGAGGGTGGCTGGATGACGAGGTGGATCGTGGGCTTGTAGTATCCGCCTGTGTTGATGACCTGTGGCAGGACATCAGGACCGCGGATATCACTGCAGTTCATTACGGGAGTACCAAACCGTTGTCAATGTATCGGATCCACTTCCATTTGCCGTCGGAATCAAAGTTTTTTTTTAATCTTGCTCAAAAAACAGGTCAAATGGAACTTGACCTTGACTTCTTCCTTGAATTGTCTACAGTTGGACCAAATCTTGCGAGGGCGTGTTGCCGAAGTACTGGTATCAATCTCAAAGATGAAGGCAAACGTTCCGCTTCACGTGAAAAATCGAAGTTTTAATGGGAGTTTGGTTCCAGGACACCATCTACGCTATTTTATGTGCACGGGGTCAGGTCATAACATTAGTGCGACCTAAAAAAAAAAATTCAATACACCCTGTTGGTACGTGCCCTCTCTTTAATATAAGGTCCTACCTTCATATATACTTGTCACAGATCTACAAATTCTCGTCAATACTGTTTATTCCCCGTCTATTATGAATTCGCCTACATCTGCACCGTGGATTCCGGTTTGTCTACCGAAGTTCAACCCTGCTGGTTTTGTCAACGCATATATGGGTTTTTTTACACCACCCTGACGCAGACCATAAATCTTATCAAAGAACAACACCCGAGAACAATGGAGGTGCAGATATCACTAGTGCCAGCTGCGTTGCCGAAAACAGCCAAGGTGCCACGTCACGACACACAATCAGGCTCATAGAAGATTCTGGCATCGGACTTGTATGCATTAGCGGCGGGGGAGAGTTCGAGACTGGTGTGCTAGACTGTTTTCCTTGGTACAATCATGTTGCTGATATTGACCCCAGAAATTGAATGATGATGGATCCCTCGATGCACTAGCCAGAGTTGTAGACTCCGGGAAAACAAGGTACTTTGCCTCCTAGCTGGCAATACCTGGATTGTGTCACTTTGTTCATAAGTGGAGGCGCATGTTCAAATTACCTTTCTGGCTTTTGAGGAGCCTTATGATGCGAAGCAAAGGTAATCGATCTGAGAACTCTTCATTTGCAACGCATTCAAGCATATAAAATAGGATTGTCACATTGTACCAGATCGTACATGACGCGATACATTCAAAATCTGGGCAAACAGGATCCCTCAAGCTGCAATATATTCGTACGGAGAAGGAAATAGTTATGGCTTGGGTAAGTATTTGGCTGCTCAATACCACTTGGTCTGACCTTATAGCTTCAGATGACGCAACCGTTCGAATTGTATGTGGTTTTATCGTCACGGTTACCCAAGGCTGATTTTAATTTTAGTGGATGGACGTACCGATGAGACGATGGCCCCTTCAAATTTATCGTTCATTCACGTTGAGTCGTCGAGTGTTCATTTCTATGAATTCTTTTCGTGAATCTGGCCCCATCAGAAACATGTTAACTTTATTCTGACTTGCGCGTGTCAGCGTGTCTTACATAACTTCATGACAGACTAGCAGCGTGGGTGGCATGATTCAATACTCTGAGTCGGTACTTTAGCTCACTCAGCTGCTAGTGCTAGCCCTTCTTTAGACGAACTTGCTCAGAAAACTAATGCGTTTCTCTGGCATCACAGTACTATCACACAATGGTGCTGACGAGGTACCCGGCTGAAAACATCGATTAAATGCTGCCAGCCTTCGGACAGACTGCAGTTTAACAATACCAGCCTCCCTCAACTCTACAATCATGTTTAGTGGAAGGGTCGCTGCCCATTCCATACTCCTTTGCTTCCTGATGAAATCCGAACGACAGTCGCGATGAAGAGCCACTAATTTCATTTCCATCGGTGAAGTCCCAAGTGTCATCACAGCGCGATCTAAATAAGCGTACGTTTACACTTGCATCTTCGTTCAATCTGGCGTAGTACTCCAGTGTATTGCGGCAAAGATTTCTAGAAGATCACAGCCACCCGTGGGACCGTGACTAAGGCTTTGAAACTAAGCACATACCTAGAATGGTAACTAGTGTTTAAGCGATTTTTCATAGTACTACTGAAAAACATCATTTTAGAATTAACCAAGGCTGAATGTTGGGGTCATATCGAAGTACCCTTTGAGACTCAGCACATACCTATAATGGTAACTACGGGTATCATCCATGCACCGAGGCCATCAATCGGCAGCTTCAGTCAATAATAAGGGGGACGGTCCCTTGCCTGCCGAATGCTACGTGTCGTTTACACTGTAGGCGAGTGCCATTATCAGCGCGTCCCGAACAGTAGACGAGGATGTACCGTAAATGTGGGAAGCATAAAAGAGCCTTGCGATATGTTGATCTAACCAGCCTAAAATGCCCACCATTCCGTACCCTCTTGCTCTCATTCAACTCTCGATTGCTGATTCGACACTGCCATGGTCCAATCCAGTATGGCAGTCTCTTACGAACGTTCTCGGCGACCCGTGGGCGTACAACCATGGTGGGGATAAGTCTGCAGCAGCAACGCATGTCGATGAATGGACAGTGGGCAAGGCTCAGGCAGTCGAAGCCTTCATAAACAATTGTAAATCAGCGCAGGATCCTACTCTCCACTATGGTATCAAACGGAAAGATAATGATCATGAAGGTCGTTCCTCTTGGAATATTTGGGTGAAGACATCGTGGGCTAAATGGAAAATCAACACGTTGATCGATAACATCTTTCAAGAAAGTGGTTGCGAACCTCACGATGTTATGGCTCGGCTGAACTGCAAGAGTGCGGATGATGTGAGTCATGCGCCAATCTATTCATCTCATAACATGATATAGTGATATAGTTTCCAACGATGGAAGCTGCACAGATAAAACAGGTTGTTGCCATCAAATTGGCTGATGTTCTGTTCGGTGACGATGCTTTCACCCACGGATCTTTCATTGTGGCGCCCATCATGACATTTGTCACCACATTGTTAGCATCGACGTGGAATAGGTATAGGAAGGTTCTCAAAAGACAGACAATCAGTATCGACAAGAAGACCCGGAAGGTGGAAGAAGAGTGGCGAGGTAAGCTGCGTGGGTTGGTCGACTGGGGCGGGAACTAACCGTAGTGCAGCCATGACAGCCACAGATGCAAAGCCCACGATAGCCAGCATCCGCACCTATCTAAAGAAACTAGAAGCTTTGGTCACACTTCTTAGCGTGTTCAAGGACCAGAAAACGGTCGAGAACCTCAGTTCGCGCCGTGAACAGGTCGAAACATTGCTGGCCGCTGCCAAGAAAGACTCCACTAAAGCAGAATCGGTGGCACGTTAGTGGGCCAGTATTTGATTGACATGTGCAATAGCTGAACGTAGTCTTTAGGGTTACCCAAATCTCTTCGGGATGCGCTTGACAGATTGGCCACCGAAGAGGAAGTAAAGGAGCTCGAGCTTCTCATTGAGACTACGCTAGCTGCGATGGTACCGATCGAAGGTGACAAGGTGGTGATAGACTTTGCGGAGAATATAGATGTGGGCAGCTGGAAGAGTGGTGTTGAAGAATACGACACGCGCAGCGAGGATGAGCTATGGGAGGACCTAGGCCTACCAGAGAAGAAATTGCCTTTTTTCCAGACCAGATCGGATCCAGACGCGGCCGTTGACCCGTGGAGCGAAGAAGGTCAGCAGTGGCTTGATAATCCAGCAAGTCCGGCCCAGAACCTGGCGCCTCGGTGGCATCAACTAGTTGGCATCCTAAGGCTGATTGACAGGGCGCTGGATGGTAGACCAGTGATGCTGATGGATGGCGTTGGGGTTGGGAAGACCATGCAGGCTGTTGGTCTGATCGCATGCCTTGCTCACTATAGGGAACATTACAGGAAGCACTGCAAGTTCCCTGGAAAATTTGGTACGCAATACGGTAGTCAGGACAGCTATATGCACTGACGTGTGCTCACAGCCCAGCGACTCTGCAAGAAGACTGGCGGTAACATTCCAGACTTGCCCACCGTAATAATGAGTCCACCAAATTTACACCATCAATGGATGAGTGAAATGCAACGGTATCTAAGGCGGGCGACGTTTGATGTTCTTCCCTATACGGGAAAACATACCGCACGGTCACAGTGGTGGACGATAGCTTGGACTAAATGCCAGCAGCCTCCAATACGACGCATCATCTTGGCCACAACAAATGTAAGCGACTGCTGCGGGTGATTAGCATGATCAAAATTGACTACGATGTTGTTCAGGCAGCGCAAGACGATGCAGCGACAGTTTTCATTCAGGGCGACAGAGATAGCTACGGGCAGCCGATGCATAGCCCTCGTTTTGAACGGATTAGCCCTAGTACCCTCTTTGGCCATGAATACATTGCGAGTATCATTGACGAAGGTCACATCTTACGCAATATCAACCTGGCACATACTGCAGCTCGCGCACTTCAAGGGAAATCTCACTCGACTGTGATGATGACTGCGACGCCTGTCACCACAAAACCTGCGGTAAGCCAGCCTTAAACGCCATCAATAAACTGACGTTACTGACTTTGTGGTTGTTGCCTTTGATGGACACTAGGACCTTTGGAATATGGGCCTCCTGCTTGGCATCGAGCAGTTCAAGGATATAACGCAGCTCAAGACCATGAACCGAGAATTGACAACTGCTCAGCGGAGGGATCGTAAGGCGCAGAGGGAGGCAGGGGTTGAGGGATCAATCCTGCGAGCTGTCTTTGTAGGCAATCATAACCCAGAAGCTACCCAAGAAGAATATTTGCCTGTAATGAAGAAATGGATGGGACGGATGCGGGAGTGGTTCTCCCCTGCCGTCATTCTTCGCACCATAGACTCCACTGACAATGCAGGAAAAAAGATCCTGGGCCTCCCTCCCTATCATGACCACGCCTTGAAGATCAAGTTACTTGACTGGGAGATGGAGAATCTGCGGAATATTGCGCGCGGATACCTAGACGAATGTCCCATTGTGGGGATGAGCAAGGTGAAGCCAATTATTCCTGCTGCGCTATTGGGCTATTATCTGAAGTGTGAACATTATTCGCAGAATTTCTATGTTGAATTTAGGCGGTCCATCCTTCACCCGCATATGAACCCAAGCGAGGAGCGGTCGTGGGCAAGACCGAAGTCCCTGGAGGAATGGGACGCCAGCCCTAACACCAAAAGTATGAAATTGGACGTGTTAGCCCTACTTATTAAGCACCATCTGGAGTCCGACGGTCGCCAGCCACTGATGATAGATGAAAGCGGTCGCCGCCTGGTTCCTAACCCGACTTTCGCAGTTGGCAATACCAAACCAGACCAGCCAGACCGAATCATAATATTTTCAGCTTTTGTCACCTCCAATCAGGCCATCTTAGATGTAAGTTCCATGGTCGACCACAGCAGTGGATTGATTCAATATCCTCATCCAGATCTTGGACCTTCACGGCATACACGCACTGGAACTTAATGGCCAGACCCCCATGAAGAAGCGCAAGGAGACACTGGATAAGTTTCGGTCATCTACACGGCCTGACGGAGTACGCGTCTTGATTTTGTCAGGCGTAGGCATGGTAGGGTTAAATATGGCCTGTGCTAATATCATGGTAGTCATGGTGGGTGTATTTTCTTGGGTACTTGTGTTTTAGATGTAACTCATCGTTATGACAGGATACCCTTTGGTCAGAGCAGGATGATCGCCAGTTGCGTGGGCAGATCTACCGTCACCCTCAGGCTAAAGAGGTGCACGTTTACCGAGCTATTGCCTTGAAGACTGCCGATGTCTTTTTAAATAATATTTCATTCTCAAAGGGCGCAATGCACGAGGCATTTATTGGAGCTGACAAGGAATTTCGTAAGGGTCTGCTATGACTACATGGGGAGTCTTGGCTGACGGGCATTTTGCAGGGTGCATGTTTGACGATGACGGTAGCGCCGTGGGAGATTTAATCTCCGTTGACGCGTCAACACTGAAGTTGGATGACTCCACTGATGGTGACGACACCATGAACAAAGCTGGCAAAAACAAGGCCCGTTCCAAAGTCACCTCCAAGACCTCACTATCTCCTACAAGACCCGCCACGAAGCGCAAGGGTAAGGGAAGCAAGGTAAAATCCATAGCGGTTGATATCGATGATGAGTCTGGGGACACCTTACACACGCGTCGCAAGGTCATGGAGCTGCCAGCGCAACCCGTCACCACAAGCAATGAGGTGCCCCGTGCAACTAGCCCAGCCATAGCGCCTGCCCAGTCTCAGGGTGAGATTCAGTTGCCGGACCTGTCGTCCGCATTGCAGGACAGCTCAGCAGTCTCGAAGTTCAGGGATGATCAAGATAATTTATTATTTTCTAGTCCGCCTCCTCGATCCCCTCAACCATCCCCTCCCCCCCATCTCTCCCATCCCTCACCTTCATCCATCGGCCACCTTGGTACAACTCCAGCTCACACTCCTGCTGTTACTCCCACCCCTGTGGTTCAGTCAGATCAACCTGCGGGCGTCCAGCATGGCCACCTGCATTGTGCTGTTGAGAAGGAATTGAACGATTGTGGCCATGAGATGGACTGTAATGATAGCGGCAACTACAGCTGGAATGACAGTAGCGAGCACAGCAGCCGCTTGACTGTAGAGCAGCTGCCCTGGAAAGTTCGTAGCCCCTGTACAACTTTTGATAACCTCTTCAACAAGAAGCGTCCGGCGTTGTGCTCTGGGGCTCCTGTGATACCATCGGCTGTGAGGTCACCTTTCGCATGTGCGGAAGCCAGCGGGAACCCGGGTGAGTCTGTGGACAATCAGCGCCCCCGCCCCCGCCCTCGCATACCAAAACCTGACCCTTCATCAGGGAAGTGGAGCAGTGCTCATATTGACGAACTCCAGCCAGCTCAGACTACTAGTCGTTCTCGTGCACCAGGGCAGACCTTCAACCCTGTCCAATTGAGCCCAGGTCCTGCTCCTCATACTGCCATGT
The DNA here is from genome assembly GCA_016800925.1 of Suillus spraguei. NCBI lineage: Eukaryota > Fungi > Basidiomycota > Agaricomycetes > Boletales > Suillaceae > Suillus > Suillus spraguei. The sequence continues at coordinate 74,321 of JABCPU010000160.1, forward strand.
TTTCCTCCAACGACCGCATGCAACAACAGCGGTCTCGCAGATAGGTCACGTTAAAACGCTTTCCCTGCCCTTCTATCGCGTCCATAATCACCCGTTCTCTCGAATGTCCATACCTTCGCTATACGATACCTGAACATTGCCCACATTTTGTCCCACGTCTATTGTCAAGTTTTTGGCTGTTGGTGCTTTATTTATTTTTTTGTTTCCTGTGTTGTGCGAGTATTGCATTGGTCCCCTCATTACCTGCTCCAGGCATTAATCCCAGTAAAAATCGACAAGAATCAGGCCGGTACGTGAAGATATAGGACGAATAGACTAGAGGCTGTTGATCCTCGCTGTCTTTCGAGGTCTTTCGAGAAAACGAGACACAGAAAGATCGAGCGAAACTTTTGGTGTATCGATAGGTTTTCGTTCTGTTTAGTTGAATATACGCACTTGAAAATCATTCCATTTGGTGCAAAAGATGGTATCAATACAAATCTAATAGTATTGAATGAGTTATCGACGGGTATCGCTCTGAATTATTGATGAGGGTATATTACGGGTATCCGCTGGCCCTGCTTACCATACGAGTTCAATTGAACTTCCGAACACCACTATATTATCAAACTTCATCATCGCCGGGTCAGGTGATGAATTTGAAGCAACTTGAACTCGCACATGTCGAAAATTGAGCTGTGGGCAGCAAGGGAGCTCTAGCACCCTTTTTTGCCGAAGGATGTAGCTTTTAGGCACGCGCCAAGCTGGTACGCTCTGAATCTTTGTCTCATAACCATTTAAACCGAATACCTTTCTTTAATCAGCTTAAATCGTCTCAACGCTTTCCAACCTCTTAACTACGGAGTTCTACTCGCGACACGACCGTAATTTTTACCTAGTACGCTAGCTCGTCACCTCGAGTTCTTACCATTGTTATATCAGTGCTGTGCACAGGTACAATAATCGTATCAAATGATTACTATCAATTCTGCAACAACGTTTAAAGGTCAAATTCCACCAATCACTCCGAATTCGGCGCCGCAGAAACACGTCTCAACTCCCTTTCACCTTAACACCCACGACCTCTTCCACTCATATAGCACTTGCATCACCTTCCACACCACACACATCGCACGTGCATTCGGAGACACTAAATGTGCAGCGTACGCTATGGCATCACCAATTGTGTAGACGACGAATGCAAAGCACGGGCTGGGTATGTAGGCGCGAACTCCATGCGCCAGGGATGCATCATTTTACATCCAGATGTGTGTTCAAGCTTAGTGTTATGGTGAGCACTGAGAATCTTGTGTGAACAAAGACGCTCGTGACAAAAGCGACTGGTTGAACGCCAAGACACATGCACTGGCTAGGTCCGCGATCCAGCCCCGCGCGTTGTTCTTCGTGCAAGATATCTTCATACGGCACCTGCGCATGCTATGGAGACGTTGGCAGTCTGCGAGACGCTTGTCGCTGGGATAGCGCCAAGCAGAAAAAATGTGGATAGTGGGAAAGGTAGAGATAAAGGAAATGAGAATGAGAGAGAGAGAGAGAAGGAAAGTACCCCTTGAAACTAAGTACATACCTATGATGGTGACTACGATTTTTTCATGCAGTACTTTCGGTACTGACAAACGTCATTTCAGAATCCGGCCGGGGTGGTCCCCGAAGGACTCTTTGAAACTCAGCACATACCTAGAATGGTAACTGCTGGTATGACCGATCGATGGCATCAATCTAACGCACCTTGTATATATAGGTGCCAGTATGCACTGTGACTGGTAGTTGCCCGCGACTCCTCCTCACTACCATTACAATTTTTCGCTCACTATGCCATACCCGGACGAAACCACTGATGTTGTCCAATTAACTATGGCAGAGTTTATTGGTCATTCTCGACATTTATTTACCCAAATCCGGGACGATGAGCAAGCGGAAGTTGATTTCATTCGCTTTGTGCTAGCTGCAAGGGTCGGGCCACTCGCGGATGAGGAGCTCGACCAGTGTCAAATTCGTCTGAATTGTCTACAAGGCATTCCTCCTCTTCCCGAGACCGATCTTACTCGCGACCTCGACTCGGTCATTGGGGTATCGGACACACTACCCTATACTAGCGCATTATCGATCTGGCCCCTTCCTCCATTCAAAGAGACGTTAAAAAAAGATAATCATGTCAAGAGTTGTGCGTATAATAGTCAGGTGAGAAATACAGTCGACAATGGTTGTTATATATGCATCCTGACTGGAACCAGGGCGCAGAGATTCAAGTCCCGATGCATAAAATCCCTAATTTGCCTTTGGGCAAAGTTCAGCAACGGCATGTTGTGAGAATTTTCTTCCCACGGCTCTACAATGCAGAATCGCCAGTCGACTATTTGACCCAGGATAAATTGGCTTTAATATACGACCGATGCCTCCGTCCTACAATGATGGAGGTCGTGCCCGAATCACGCGATAAATGGCCGACAACGTATGCAGCCGCATACGCACATTCTAGAAGTTGCACAGGTTCACTCGCTTTCAGCAGCACAGACATTCCATGGTATAGGTTAGAACAAGTTGCGACGACTCTGCTGGCCAAAGTTGCAGATCTGGGTCCTGCGTTCAAGGATGCCTATTTTGGGCATGAATTAAGAGGAACGAAAGGTGCTACCATCCACAACGGGAGGGATGAGGATGAGCGACGCCTGGCGATGGACGATTTATTTGAGCATGTCGATGTCGACAGCTTGGATCCTGGACAATGGCACGTGGACGTTGCACTGACCATCAGCGTACCAGGGCACGTTGTCACATGGCGCGAATCTTCTCACCACGAGATCTTGAGCCATCTCATGCCTGCCGCATCCGAACTGCAGATCTCTCGCCTAATAAATAACAAGACTCGGTTTCATCTGGACCGCGCGCTGCAAATCAAAGAATTTGCCGGCTTTCGTGCGACTACGACCAAATGTGCAGGTGCACAGAGCCTATCATATGTGCAAGCGTATTGCACCGAGAAGAATGTGACGTACTCTCTGAATCCAGGGGTGTTCCGTCGACGTCAGGCTAAGGAGCTCCTGCAGAAGGAGACCGAAGAAAGGATAATAAAAGATATGGACATCATGAGTAACATTTTTTTCGAATGCGCTGGTGAAGGAGAGGTAGAAGGTCGTGATGGCTGCGCCCGCTTGGAGATTCGGGTTCCGCTAGCCGATGTCATGAACTCGTTGTCTACTCTCCCTGAGGAGCTCATTCAGCGTTGGGTTGTTGCTATTGACAGAAGAGTGTGGTGGTGAGAATGCATCAGCATGACGTTGGGTTGGACCCCTCAGCTAATATCCAATCCCAGGCTTTTTGTCTATTATCGTTTGGCTGCAATCCGTCTAGTCCTGAAGCACTTGCAAAAAGCGGACAGCAGAGTGCGTTCCATGAGCTCTAATTTGGCGCTAGGGGCGGTCTGCCTCTACATGTCTAATGCTTGCTTCCACCGTCCTGCTGAGGGCTTTGGATGGGAAAGCTTGATTGAGCGGTGTTGTCAGCAAGTTCTGGAGGACCCTGCTGATGATGAAGATGACGAGGACGCCCCCACTGTAGCTGTCCTGTATGACAACGGCGCATACTTCATCTGCGACATTGTACGTAACAGTAACCCAACCTTTCTTCGACTGCCGGTGCAGCGCACCTTTGAGGCAGAGTCTTTGATTCGTATCTATCACAAGTCGTCCATGGACGACATCCGCTCCTCGTTTGCTTGGAGTGCAGCCCCGCTCAGCAGGCGCCTCCCTAACCCAGAACGAACCCGCAATCGCAAACGAAAGACTTGTGATGTTGACGACATCAGGGAACCGGATCGTGAGTGCTTGCGCCTTGCCACGGAGGTTCGAGGTATTCGATTCAAACGTCCTGTTCGCCTGGCAGGCAGGGACGTGGATCTGCACGTCCTGGACGGGGGTGATGAACGAGACCTTGGTGGGGAAGGCAACGACGATCAAGACGAAGCTGCAATTAAACGGCGCATTGCCAAAATATTCGAGCAGTTCATCCTGGACGTTATCGAGGAGGCGCCTAATCCGAAATCTGTGCGGGATGGGTCATACCTCAGCATTCCCTCCCGCATGCGCAACGAGCTAGCGCGTCCAGAGCTACTACAAACCGCGGATCTTCCGTTCATCATGGCCCAATACTGTGTCTGCACAGATAAGCAATGGGCGCTACACTTTGACCGTATCTTTCCCAAAACTATTGAGGATGCTAAACGTCAGAACTTCGGCAGATGCACATATTATACCAATTATGTGGCTCTTGCCGGTGCTATAACGAAGAAGTCCCTGATCAGAGTCCGAAATGTGCTCAGGACCGAATTCGATAAGCTAGCATGGGTACCATACACCCGGACAGACCGTCTGTGGTCATCAGGAAAGATACAAGGTCCCGAATGGAAGATGCTTCCTCGTGGAGCAGATAGAGGAGGGCCGGCGATTGCCATCAATCCGCAGCGCCGTAGAGAACCGGTCACCTTGCGCGTGTTTGATCAGCCTGGGGAGGGCGACTCTGAGGAGGAGGGGGAGGAGGAGGAGGAGCAGTGAATATTCACGAACGCTCGTTGATACCCACATTCATTGCATAGTCCAACAAAATCTTACTTTAGTATATGGTTTCTGGGGGTCGGCTCGACATCCTGATTTTCCTGCAAAACGTCACTACTTTGCGCGGGCAATTACTACCTTTGCATAGAACATTGTACTTGTTAATTCCTATGTAGTATGGGTGCATGTGTAGACCACGTTTATTTGTAAGGTAGAAGTCATTGAAACTCGACGAACCTCACGTGATGTGACACAGGTGTTCTAATGTGCAACCGCTTTGGCGAGTCACTGACGCGTGGATCAGGGGGAGTAACTATGACGACTTGTCGATAAACATCAAACCGGTCATGTGGACTGGGGATGATGTTGTTGCGTGGCACGTGCTCGTGCAGGAAAGATTTGAGGGCAGGGAGAAACATGGTGGTGCCATGTGCGGTGATGAGGTGATCAACAGACTGCCGAGGGTGTGCAGGAGTTTTGGCGAGAACATGGACCACTGCATCAATAGGAAGTGACGGACTTGCGTTTGTGGGGGCAGTGCTGCGAAATTCTTCAATCTCGGCATCCAAGTATGAATCCAAGTCATATCTGTGGTTGGGATCTGTGTGACTGGACACTGTGGCTGACTGAGAGCGTTCTGACAACCAATCAAGGTAAGAACTACGCAGGAATATGGCTTCTTGCCATTGAAGCCACAAGGCCATTTGCTCCTCGTAGTCGCATTTGTTGCTGGCATGATAGGCGTCTTTGGCGAAATCGATATGTAAACATTCAGGAAGCTCAATGTTGAAACCATCAGTGGAACCAAATAGAGTGATTGACTTAACGAAGTGTGAGATTTGATGGAGTTTAGCTAATATTAAAGTGATTGTGAACTTCAAGCTCTTGAAGGATGTCCTTGTTGGTGTGAAACACCGCAAGCGCGCTCTCCAGACCATCGAGGGAATCAACAGTGTGCATTCGAAGTTGTGCGTAATATGAAAAGTCTAGAATGGCTCATGCAACCACTAAGACTCGACTAGCAAATGAAATCAATGATTGTGTCAGCAGCATGGCTTACTAAACTTTACCTTGGGACAGCACCAGCAAGCAGACCAACGAAGACGTGTTGCATTTATTTATGTTCTGTACCCATCCACTGTCTCACGGTCAAAATACCTTTTTTGAAGTGCCAAAGTCCAGGGTAATCTGGCATTACTTTGAAGTGTGAGTCCATTTCATCTTCACCAACAATTTCAAGACACCATTTCACTAGATGGTCTTTGAAGACACCTTTATGGACCTGGTGGAGGAGGTCAGGTGTGAAGGCAAGAAAGATGTCGGCATGAGGGAGATTTGCCCAGAATGGGTTGAAGACGGAGCATAACCCATTGTTGTCAAATTGAATTGGATGCTGACCATTCTTCCGCTTCTCTAATATATCTTTTGTCACCTCAGGGTCCCGCATCAGCAAAGTCAACAGATCCCCTCATTCATCGGCAGTGACCAAACACTTCAGACACTGATTTTCTTTACAACACGCAACAAGACATTGCTCTGGGAAATTGGCTACATAAGCAGCAAGGATGGGGAAGACTTGATGGATTAATGAGTCTGTGCAGACCATCTCAACACCATTTTGACCAGCAGCAACAAGGGGTTCGAGGAGCAAGGACATGCAGTGGTGGAAAAGCCTGTAACCAGCAAGGGAGTGTGCATCAGAAGTAAAGCAATCAAGTTTTCCAGCAGGTAAGTATCCTATGTATAAGGACTGTTGCTCGCGCTGATGTTTGTCGCCTCTTCTCTTTCACAATGTTGCCAATGGTTAGGTACATGGGCCATGCCGATTTATCACCTCGAAATTGCGACAGACAAGTTTTGTTGGAAGCAAGAATTATGGGTGCGATTGTTGCACCTTTTGGCAACAGTTTCTAGACACCATAGGTAAGTATGTACTTATTATTTTCGCTTTTCCAGGTGTACTTACTTGCTTGTTGCACCACCAGTCAGCCATCCACATGTCATCAATTACTCAGTGAAGTCCTGCCAGGTCTGTGTATGCTCGCGCAGGTGCGTACACCATGTGATCGCAGAACAATGGATTTCCAATGAGGTCTTTGATGCACTCGACAGGATCTCGCATCCAGACTTCGACTTCTTCATGCAGTGTCTGGCCCTTCTCATCTGTTTTATTTCCCTGGACCTTAACCTTTTTGCAACTCCAGGCTGCTGCATGTGGAAGCTTGTCGACTTGCTGGAGGAAAGATCTGTTATTATGAAAAGAAGGTTTCATTCAGTTTTGTGTCTATCGCTATGGTGAGTACGAATTCTTCAAATTTCAACATTAAACTTACTATCCGTAATTTCAGAAACTCATCTATTCAAGTCTGGCCAAGGTTTTTAACAAGCCATTCGGCAAGTCCCCATTCCTCCCTTGCAAGCTGAAGTTAATTGCCTTGCAGACACGACAGGCAATGATTGGTACGTACCCATCATTGAAGGGAGCCCATTTGTCCTCGCCCATACACTCCTTATACTGCTGAAACCTCTCAAAGCCGGTTTGTCCTTCACACAGTGTTTGGCCAGCGCCAACACATTGTTCAAAATATCACGCATGGTCCTCATCTTCAACCTCCTCAATGGTCACCTGCCGATGTTTTGGTGCTGCTGGGATGTCTGCATTGGGATTGGAAGACTCGGAGCATGAGTGGAGATGGGGGGAATACGAGTCAGCATGAGAGTCAGTGTTGGTGTCAGCTTGGTTTGATAAATGAGGTGCGCCAATGTCATTTTGATTTTCAACCAGCAGCTCCCACTGCCTTCTACAGTCAGGGCATCCTGCGATATGTTTCCTGACACCTCCCAATGTGGGCAGCTCCTTGGCACAGAATCCGCAGTGAGGCATGGTGAGTGGGAGTGGGTTGCTTGCTAACTTTGTAGCATTTTTTTGATGGTTTTTTTTAAAGGCAGGAACTGATCTGGTGCGCACTTCTGGCCTGTCATGGTGGATCCAATGGATGACATCGAGGTTGTACAACTCGAGAACAGCGAAGATTACTCCATGGTGAGTGTTGACTTTATCCTCTATCACTGGTTTGGACTACTAATTACTAAAAAGTGATTTTAAAATGCAGGCCCTGCCCTGGTTACTGTGCCACACTACACTAGTCTTGATATACCATGGGTGGCAAGCACTAACTCTAAAAGTTGTACCCGTTTGGCCTCCTCACAACGCCTCACTTCTGCCTCCCAGCGCTCTACAATGAGTCTTTGCAAGTTTGCTTGCAGTAAGGTAAGAGCTGGACCCGCACCATTTCCAAGAGCTGCAATTTTTTGCATGCTTGCAACCCTTCACTTCTGCCTCCCAACGCTCCATAATTAGTTTTTGCAAGTAGGACTGACTAACCATGACAGGGCTGGGTGTTTGGCGAAACAGTGGAGGAAGCGGATACACAGGCTCATTGAGCTTTGGCCTGCAAGCCAGTGAGCATTGGGGCCATGATGAAGACATGCAGCTAACCTTTTGACAATAACATTTCCATTTTTACAGGTAGCAGTTTTGTTGCTTACTTATGGCTGGTGACACTGGACTATACAATTTGTCAGAGCATGCTGGTAAGTGTTTGATGCAGACTCCATACCGCTTGTGGGCTGAGATAACCATGGTAGGGAAAATATTGCAATGTAGTAACGGTGAGCTCGCTGCTTTTATTATTTTCTGTCTGTTGATCACAGCTTTAGCTCTGAACTTTACACGCCCTGAAATCAACAAAAAAATTCAAGGTTTAAATATCTTTGTTTATGTCTTTCATAACATCTCACTCACTAGCGACTCTACAGTCTCTGAGTCTTAGCACATCACCTATCGCCAAGAAACCAAGGAAAAGAAGATAGATATTACAAACTGGGGTGGCATCACCAGCGACAGTGATAAGACACAGACGGTCTGCTGGGAAGTTCGACTACGTTCAAAAGAGAACGAGGACTACTACTTAGGAAAGGTTCCAAGTAGGATCAAGGGTTCAGTCGAAGAGTCGCGACTCTAAGACGATTGGTAGAATAGAGACTAAGGCTAAGGAGTGCTTAGACTTAGAGACGATTCAGATGACTTAGGTTGGAGACCTAAGCGAAGGATATTCCAGGTAAAACCCAGTAAGATTAAAGTAAGGTATACAGGCGTAATACAACGTGCTTAAATAAGCCAATGTGTGTGCACGGACCAAGAAAGACATGAGAATGTAAGTGCGTATCTAAAGTAGGAAGGCAACTATAGTACAGATGCGTGAGCATATAAGTCAGAGTCGTGTTACGTAATATACAAAGTAAAGATGAGACAGAAAATGAATAGGGGCATGTACAATTGTAACATTACCCCCGTTTTACACGTAAAGTCACCGACTTTACTCTTCTTGATTAGCGTAGTAGATAGGATCGTCGCTATACTCATAGTCTTCGTCAAGAACCAAACCACCCCTCATATACTCGGCTTCTTCAGCACCAGCACACCGTTTAGAATCTCGCCTAGCCACTGCTCAAGTCTGTTCATCATCAAGCTGTCGTTCCCAAGAATGAAGTGCGTCGTAGAACCCTTCATCCTTCCAAGTTAGGGTGAAGGGGGGAGTTCCGACTTGTTGAGGACAATAGATGGATAAGTGGGTGGGTGACCAATATCGACAAACCCCGCACTGGTACTCCACGCAATTCTTCTGATGATGCCCAAGTAGTCCGCAGACGTGGCATTTCATGTTTTCATCAGGGTTGGAGTTCACCTTCCGTAGTGGAGTTGGAGCGACGATACGGCGGTGGGGACTCGTAGATCATGTACGTTTCTTTCCTCATTTGCAAGTAATACATCTAAGGGCATGCTCGTTGCTAGAGCAAATGTCGTTGATTTGGTGGTCATTGATGGTATAAATAGAGGGTGCTGGTGTCACGACGGCTGCAGCTAGCAGCTCGTCTGGGTCTGAGGAAGTTGTGGGTCCTAGAGCTTCTATGAGAATGGGAATGGTAGAGTTGAGAATGTGAGGGACGACCATAGGAGGATGGATATGAAGGTCTTTTAAAAGTTGACCGAGCGCGTTAACTTCGATAGGCTTGTCATGTAGTTCTTCAGTCACACAATTCCTGAGTGCGATAATCTCAGCAAGCTCGTTATGTAGTGTGTTAGTTACGACTGCTTTTTCATGCGTGGCACGGCATTCAGTGAATAGATGAGGAGGTTCTGTGTCCTCTTCAAGCGTGATGGTAGTGTTGATTGGCGATGGAGCAGTGGGGAATGAAGTGTTTGCGGAAGAGGTCATTGTTACAACCATGCAAAACTGGGGCTACTAAGAAGTCCTGGTCTTACATGGGGTTGTACCAGAGGGACGGAAAGTTGAAGGGGCTTGGCCTCAGCTCATACGCTGTGCCCCTTACCCGAGTATGTGTTACGAACTGGGGTGGCGTCACCAGTGACAGTGAAAAGACACAGGCAGTCTGCTGGGAAGTTCTACAATGTCCAGAAGAGGACAAGGTGAAAGTACAAGGAATGCGTTCCAAACACGATCAAGGGTTCGGCCTCAAAGACAAGTCTAAGAGGTTCTACAAGAATAGAGACTAAGGCTAAGGAGTGCTTAGACTTAGAGACGATTCAAGACGACTTAGGTTGGAGACCTAAGTGAAGGATATTCCAGGTAAAACCCAATAAGATTAAAGTGAAGTATACAAGCGTAATACAACGTGCTTAAATAGGTCAATATGTGCACACGGACCAAGAGAGTCGCGAGAATGTAAGTGCGTATCCAAAGAAGGAAGGCACTATAGTACAGATGCATTGAGCATATGAGTCAGAGTCTCGTTATGTAATATACAGGTAAAGAAGACAAAGAGAAAATAACAGGAGTACGTATGATTGTAACATTACCCCCTTTTTTACAGGTAAAGTCACCGACTTTACTCGCTCTGGTTAGCATAGTAAATTGGATTGTCGCTATACTCATAGTCCTCATCAGCAAAGGACCCACTTCTCATATACGTGGCTTCTTCAGCACCAGCGCATCATTTAGAGTCCCTTCTTTTCTTTGCTTGACTTTGTTCATCGTCAAGCTTTCATTCCCAAGAACGAAGTGCGTCGTAGAATCCGTCATCTTTCCAAGTTAATGTAAAGGGAGGAGTCCCGATGTTACGAACTGGGGTGGCGTCACCAGCGACAGTGAAAAGACACAGGCGTCTGCTGGGAGTTCTTACAATGTCCAGAAGAGGACAAGGTGAAAGTACAAGGAACGCGTTCCGAGTACGATCAAGGGTTCAGCCTCAAAGACAAGTCTAAGAGGTATCCGCGAGAATAGAGACTAAGGCTAAGGAGTGCTTAGACTTAGAGACGATTCAAGACGACTTAGGTTGGAGACCTAAGCGAAGGAGATTCCAGGTAAAACCCAGTAAGATTAAAAGTAGGGAATCTACTACAAGTACACTGTGCTTAAATAGGCCAATATGTGCGCACAGACCAAGAGAGACGTGAGAATGTAAGTGCGTATCCAAAGAAGGAAGGCAGCTATAGTACAGATGCGTTGAGCATATGAGTCAGAGTCATGTTACGTAATATACAAAGTAAATGAAGTAGAAAATGAATAGGGGCACGTACAATTGTAACATTACCCCCTTTTTACACGTAAAGTCACTGACTTTACTCATCTTGGTTATCGTAATAAACGGGATCATCACTCCATTCGTAGTCTTCATCAGCAAAGGACCCGCTCCTCATATACCAGCTTCTTCACGACCAGCGCATCGTTTGGAATCTCTTCTCTTTTCTGCTTGAATGCGTTCTTCGTCAAGCTGCTGCTCCCAAGCGTGAAGTGCGTCATAGAATCCTTCATCCTTCCAAGTTAACTCGAAGGGGGAGGCCCAACTCGTTTAGGGCAGTAAAGGGACAAATGAGTCGGCGACCAATATCTGCAAACCTTGCACTGATATTCCGCACAATTCTTTTGACGATGTCCTAGCAATCCACAGACGCGGCACTTCATATTCTCGTCAGGATTGGAATGGACTTTGCGTAATGGTGACTGAGAAATGATAGGCGTGGGGCTAGTGGATCTGGCACGCTTCTTTCCCTTATTCTTTCTCATACGTTTTAAGGCGAGGGTGTTGTTACGCTTGAGTTGAGCTTGCTGAGTAGGGACAAGGTGTATGCCGACATGGGGAGATCCGGGGTGACATCTCGTTCAGCGATTGCAAGAAGTTCGGCTGAGGAAGACGGAGAAGTTATGCCAAAATCTTTTATTAAGACTGGCGAGACAGGGTCCATTGGACCGAATGATGATGGGATAGACATTGGAGGGTGTATATGGAGGTCGCGAAGTCGGGGTCCGAGTGTTACTAACTCAGTGGTCAGGATACCTAGTAATTTAGTGGCCTCACACTGCTCCTTTGTGCAAGGTTCATACAGCCAATCAGGGCAATCAAGGGAAGTCGTGATGGGAGGTGGCGAGGTTGGCTGTTCAATGGGAGATGGGGTTCGGGGGGATGCAAGGTCATCTTGCGTCTGTTGTAAATCAGTGATGGCTTCTTCCACTAGGTTTCTTGCCGCTCTGGTTTCAGCGACTGACTGCTGGATGGTTTCGACGACGGTATTAGTGAGTTGTCCGATCTCTTGGACAGCAGTGTATAGGCCAGCAAAGGCGTCAAGACTAGAATAAACACGCGAAGATGAGGGTGCTGGAATAGGAAGTGGCGTATCTTCCTGCGGAGAGGGAGGTCGAGCAACACCTGCTCGACGTTCGGCAATGATATGAATAGCTTCTTCAACATCATCTTTAAAAGAACTGGGAAGCAGCAACATAGCGTAAGCACGAATGCGTTTTTGAAGATGTAGGAAGCGATGTCGGTACGTGGCTTCTGTAATATCTTTGGCGGTGACTTTGATGAGCGCTGCGGTGCGGATGATATTGACGAGGAGTAGGGTGGGGAAAGCGCCTCGTTCAGTAAGAATTCTTTCGATTTCAAGGGCGTGTCCCTCGCAGAGAATGGCGGCTTCGACATAGGAGGTGTTATCAATTTCAGTGGTGAGATTTCCGTAGCTTTCGGTTTCGGAGTCATTGGTGGCGACAGTGACAGGGGTGATGTAGGTGGTGGGGAAAGACCTTTCAATGTTTGTTGATAGTTGATCAAGTGCTAGTGCGGTTGATTGACTGAAGGATGATCAGAGGGCATGTTGCTTCTTATAAGCATTCAAGATTCGGGCGGAGTTCTTCAAGTTCGTCTCTGGGAGCCATTCGTTATCTCCTGATGAATATCCTTTCCAGGAAACAAGATAACGTCGGCGGCTGCTGGTTCCTTTATGAGAAAGGATTGCTTCTATTTCATATTCTTCTTCTTCTTCAATGATATCAGGTGGAGGTTCGGGGAAGTTCGGGCCATGTACGTCCGTTTCGCTATAGGATGATAAGACAGAAGCATGGAATGTGGGGTGAATTTTCCACTGCGGCGGGAGTTTGAGTGTGAACGTGATGGGAGATAAGACATCAATGATCGGGAAAGGTCCGTATCGCTTTGGGGCGAGTTTCCTTGATGGAAGTTTGAGTCTAAGATTAGCGGCAGATAGCCAAACCTTATCTCCAATCTTCCATGGGGTGTACTTATCTCCTCGGGATTGTTCGGCCATTGTCTGCATTGCAATGTTATGACAGGCGATAGCTTCTTCTCTTATCTTCTGCAGAGATCGTACTCGATCTTCTGCTGCAGGGACAGATGAATCGGGGATAAGATGAGGGATAGCACGTGGTTCATATCCCATCATCAGATAAAAGGGTGATGCATTCCTTGCATCGTGTTTTCGGTGGTTGTGAACGAATTCGGCCATTGGCAGGTGTTCTACCCAATTTCGGGGTTGTTACGGCAGTAGATGCGAAGGTATGTTTCAAGTTCTTGATTTAGTCTTTCAGTTTGGCCATCAGTCTGTGGGTGGTAAGCCGTGGATGGAGCGATGACGTAGTCGAGAAGTCGGGCAAGTTCCTTTGAGAAGCGAGATAGGAATTGCGGTCCTTGATCCGAGATGACTTTGTCATGGAGTCCAAATCGTCGGTAAACATGTTTTAAAAATAGTTTAGCCACACCTTCTGAAGTGATGGTTTTCAAACAAGGGATAATAATTACCCCCTTCATAAGGCCATGGTCTACCACGACCATGATACTGTCAAAGCCACCAGAGACGGGGAGGTCAGTGATCAAATCAACAGAGACCTGGGAAAACGGGCGGACAGCCAGGGAGGGAATAGGCGTGAGCGGGGGCCGAACAGGGTGTGTATCCGCTTTCATTTGCTGACAAAGGGCGCAACCCGCGACGTAATTCCGAATATAAGAGCCCATAGCAGGCCACCAAGCTTCCCGTTTAACAAGTTCTTCAGTTTTGAATCTACCGGGGTGGCCCGCAGTAGGATGATCATGATACCTTTGCAGGATATCGGTGCGATGCGCCAGTGGAATATAGGCGCGATTCTTAAAATAGAGGACGTTCTCCTCAATCTTCCAATCAGAGAGTGCCGACTTCATAGGGGGAAGGCACACGCCATCGAGGGCATCGGACGCTGTTTTGAAAACAGGGTCGTCGAGAGGGTCGGAGGATGACAAGACATCCTTTAGGTCTGTATCAATAAGACGAACGAATAGAGCGTCGGGGAGGAGAGTCTGGTCCTCATTATCGTCTTTGCCAGAGTCATAATCTGGCCGGCGGGATAGTGCATCAGGTACTGCTAATTTAGTACCTGCGACGTGATGCAGTTCAATGTCATAGATAGACAAAATCAATTGCCAGCGTGCTTGGTGGCGGGTAAGCTTCTGTGCACTTCTAAAGTACAGAAGATTCTTGTGGTCGGTGAATACTAGGACGGGGTGTGGGTTTCCTTCGAGTAATGACGCCATTCGGTCAATGCCCGGATCACGGCAAGGAGTTCCCGATCAAAGATCTGATAGTTTCGCTCTGCGGGATTTAAGGACTGAGAGAGATATGCGCATGGGTGATAGACACCATTCTCATCAGTCTGTAATAGAACTCCACCAGTTGCTACAAGCGAAGCATCGGTAGCAATAGCAAATTGCCGGGAAGGATCGGGGTTATGGAGTACCGGTTGGGATGTGAAGCGTCGTTTCAGTTCTTCAAAGGTGTCCATACATTCGGTTGACCATTCAAAGGCCTTATCTTTCTTTGTCAAATCGATAAGGGGTCGAGCGATGTCAGAATAATGGGAAATGAACGTTCGGTAAAGTTGCAAAAGCCGAGGAAAGACTGAACGTCTTTTACAGATTTCGGGATTGGCCATTCGGAGATTCCCTTGGTCTTGGCAGTGTCCATAGCAACTTGTCCGGGGCGAATTATCATTCCGAGGTATTCCACTTCTTCTGCATCGAAGGTGCATTTCTCCGGTTTTAGGAACAGATGTTCCTTTCGTATTTTCATCAAAACTCGTCTTGTCCGTTCGCGGTGTTCTGCCATAGTTGTAGAGAAAATCAGGATATCGTCCATGTAGATAACCATCCATCCTTCATTGATTTCTTGTTGGAAGGTACGGTTCATATATGCTTGAAAAGTTGCTGGGGAATTGCAAAGGCCAAAGAACATGACGTTCGGTTCGAATAGGCCGAATTCCGTGGTAAAAGCAGCTTTCCACCTATCATCAGGATGGATGCGAATGTTGTTATAACCGGACCGAATATCCATTTTCGTAAAGAACTGTGCGTTGTGAAGGCGTGCGACAAGGGAAATGGGGAGTGGGAGCGGATAGGCGTTCTTTACTGTCCAATCATTGATGTAGCGGTAATCTTGACAAGGACGTAATTCTCCACTCTTCTTTCCCACAAAGAAGAAGCCACTGGCTTGGGGTGACTTCGATTCTGAGATGAATCCTTTTGCAACATTGTCATCGATAAACGTTTTGACGGCAGCGCGTTCTTTTTCCGATAGCGGGTAGACCTTAGATGTGCAAGGAATGAAACCGGGTTTAGTATCGATCCGATAATCTATACCAGGACGTTCGGGGGGTAGTTTGTTCAATCCGTCTTTAGCAAAGACGTCTGCGAAGTCGTGCAAATAATCCGGGACCAATTCTTCGAAAGATTTCTTTTTCTTTTCCTTCTCATCTGTGGCGAATTCCTGAGCTTTGTTACTGTATTTCGGAGGAGGAAGGGGAATTGTGGAGTAGGGAGAGGATTGTTCGAATTGAGAGGTTCCATCACGTGTCAAGGGTGTATCCATGGAGACTTCTTCTATAATCCTCATGCTGACTCCATCGGTGTCGTATTCCACAAGAAATTCTCCATCTCCAAGTCGTAAGAGGAAATTTCACGTACTTCTGGCGCATGCCAGACGTCGTGCATGGTGTTGAATTGGTCATCATCCTCTGTTGGGATCAACGAGGGCACGGGTTCTTCTTTATCGGGGATTCTTCAATTGAAGCTGAAAGGGTTTTCGGGGGAACGTAGAATTTGGATAGTTTTGGTACGTTGGTATCCGTCCAGGGATTCTTCTTCAGCTTTTCTTTTTCCATGTTTCTGTTCTTCTATTGGTCGTTGCTCAATAGGTTCTTGTCCAGCCCGATGTTCGGGTTCGGATTCATTCTTGCGTTTCTCCGCACGGGGAATCGGCGATACTGGTCTAGGTAGTTGGACACGCGGTGTGGGTCTGCAGTACGTGGCGTTCGTACTTCTGGTTCTAGGTCTTCAGGAACATCAATAGGAGAAGCGATGAAAGGTTTCGGGAGACGGGAATGTTGCCATCTGGTATGGTGGTTGAAAAGTCGGGGCAACCCGTTCTTCTTTCGATCTTCGTCCAAATCGATTTCGATCTCATCTGATTTCTCTGTCTGTGGAAGGACAAGTGTTTCGGCAGCCCAATCTATAATTGGGTTCATTGCTCGTAACCATGGGATTCCAAGGAGGATTTGATCTCTCCTTCCTAGTTTGGTGATATTGAATTTTCCATACATGGTTCGGTCATCGATTTTGACCACTAGAAGGCAGTATGTGTGATTGGTCCTCCTTTTATAAGGGTTCCATCTGCCGTAGTAACTCAAAACGGTGTTTTGAGTTTTTGTTGTGTGATTTGATGGAGTTTCACAAACTCTTCTGAATGAATGTTCCTGCTGCTCCTGAATCGATAACAGCGGTGGTGTCGACGGATTTCAAACGAGTACGCGAGTGGAGGGTGATAGGGACACGGAGTTCTTTTCTTTCACCTACAGCACGTACAAGTCTTAGTAATACATTGGGAGAAACATACGTCGAATCTTTGTTTCTCCAAGTCAAAAATCCTCAACAATCCGTCTCACGGTTTCTTCTTCTTCTTCTTCTCCTTTGACTTTGGTTTGTCGGAGTGGGGTCTTCTTCTTTCTTTCAGGACAGTTATGGATACGGTGTCCTGTCTTCTTGCATCCGAAGCATTGTCCTTTCTTCATACATTCGGATCTCTCCATGTCTGAGATTCGATCTACGACCATTGCGTTGGAGTCACGGTTCGGAATATACCGTGCGTTCCCGTAGTTCTTCTTCTTCTGTTGTGGAGTATGACGTGTCCTCATGGCGTTAAGCCGATGATGGGCGTTGTCAATAGCAACGCATTGCAGCACAACTTCTCTGAATATTTCGGAGACATCTCCCGTGTTGAAAAGCTTTGTAAGGATACCCCAATTAAGGCCGTCTTGGAAGAACTGGATCTTCGTCGCGTTGTCAGCGATTTGAGCCTTGGCTGCTAGTGCCTCAAAGTCAGCGACGTAAGTGTGGAGATCTCCAGTCCCTTGTTTAAGATCTCTGAGTCTGGTGAGGGCGGTTCCTTTGGTATCCACTGGTTCGAATGCTTCCTTGAAGCTCTTCATAAAATCTGCCATCGTCCCATAACCAACTTTTTGTCCCGAAGTGTCAGTGGATTGGGCGTGTTCAAGGAATTGTTCCTTCCAAGACTTGGCATTCCTTTCAGTCATAAAGACGTTATGTAGATGATCTTCTGCTTGTCGGTGGTGTAAAGCTTTTCATTGATGTCAAAGTGCAAGTTGCACGACTGGATAAACTCGCGAGAGTTATCACGATCTCCATCAAAACCAATCGGTTGACCGATTTTATTCGAATTCTTTGGTCGACATGGTTGATGATTCTTCTGGTGAGTTATACTTTCTCGGTGCCTACACGCGCTGTCTTGCTGTCCGTCAGGGCTTTCTTCTGTCAGGGGCTTCCTCTTGACAATCTGCTCAGCGTACACGTACGCTAGTCTGCTGATCTAAGCGATCAGGGTTCGGGTCGAAGACTGGATAGTCGACGATTGAAATGGACTTTTAATCTTTTGTTACGAACTGGGGTGGCGTCACCAGCGACAGTGAAAAGACACAGGCGGTCTGCTGGGAGTCTTACAATGTCCAGAAGAGGACAAGGTGAAAGTACAAGGAACGCGTTCCGAGTACGATCAAGGGTTCAGCCTCAAAGACAAGTCTAAGAGGTATCCGCGAGAATAGAGACTAAGGCTAAGGAGTGCTTAGACTTAGAGACGATTCAAGATGACTTAGGTTGGAGACCTAAGCGAAGGAGATTCCAGGTAAAACCCAGTAAGATTAAAGTAGGGAATCTACTACAAGTACACTGTGCTTAAATAGGCCAATATGTGCGCACAGACCAAGAGAGACGTGAGAATGTAAGTGCGTATCCAAAGAAGGAAGGCAGCTATAGTACAGATGCGTTGAGCATATGAGTCAGAGTCATGTTACGTAATATACAAAGTAAATGAAGTAGAAAATGAATAGGGGCACGTACGATTGTAACACCCGACTTGTTGAG
This sequence comes from Suillus spraguei, assembly GCA_016800925.1. NCBI lineage: Eukaryota > Fungi > Basidiomycota > Agaricomycetes > Boletales > Suillaceae > Suillus > Suillus spraguei. The sequence continues at coordinate 92,641 of JABCPU010000160.1, forward strand.
GACAGTAAATGGATAGATGGGTAGGCGACCAGTATCTGCAAACCCTGCACTGGTATTCCGCACAGTTCTTCTGACGGTGCCCAGTAGTCCACAAATGCGGCATTTCATGTTTTCATCAGGATTAGAGACTGTCATACGTAATGGTGATGGTGAAATGATGGGTTTGGGACTAGTGGATCTGGTGCACTTCTTCCCCTTATTCCGTTTCATACGTTTTAAGGCAAGGGTGTTGTTGCACCTGAGCTGTGCCTGCTGGGCAGGGTGAGAGTGTATGCTGACATTGGGGAGATCAGGGGTGGTTCCTTGTTCAGCAACTGCAAGAAGTTCATCAGAAGACGAAGGAGAGGTTATGCCGAAGTCTTTTACTAAGACTGGCGAGGCAGGATCCATTGGACAAAATGATGACGGGATGGACATGGGAGGGTGAATATGAAGGTCTCATAATCGAGGACCGAGCGCTACCAGCTCAGCGACAGGGACTCCTAATAATTTTGCGGCCTCACACTGTTCTTCTGTGCAAGGTTCGTATAACCATGCAGGATGATTGTGGGTGAGTGTGGCAGAGGGCGATGAAGTTGGTTGTTCAATAGGAGATGGGGTTTGTGGGGAGGCGAGGTCCGCTTGTGTTTGCTGTAAATCGGTAATGGCTTCCTCGACTAGGTTTCTGGCTGCTCTGGTTTCAGTGACTGATTGCTGGATGGTTTCGACGACCGGGTTGGTGAGCTGTCCGATCTCTTGGACAGCAGTACATAAGCCAGCAAGGGCATCAAGACTAGAATACATGCGCGAAGAAGAGGGTGGTGGGATAGGAAGTGGCGTATCTTCTTGCGGAGAGGGAGGTCAAGCAACACCTGCTCGACGTTCGGCCATGATGTGAATAGCTTCTTCAACATCGCTTTTAAAAGAATTGGGAAGCAACAGCATAGCATAAGAATGAATGCGTTTTTGAAGATGAAGGAGGATGGTGTGGTTTCGGTGGTCTCATTGGCAGTGGCTTCAATGAGGGCTGCGGTGCGAATGATGTTAATGAGGAGTAAGGCGGGAAAGGCACCTCTTGCAGTGAGGATTCTTTCGATTTCGATAGCGTGTCCTTCCATAGAAGGGCGGCTTCAATGTAGGAAGTGTTGTCGATTTCAGTGGTGAGGGTTCCATAGTTTTCTGCGTCGGAGTCGGAGTCATTGTTAGCAATAGTGATGGGGGTGATATATGCAGTGGGGAAAGACATTTAGAGCGGTTTTAGTTGATCAAGTGCTGGTGCGGTTTGATTGACTGAAGGATAGTCAGAGGGTGTGTTGCTTCTTATAAGCATTCAAGATTCGAGCGGAGTTCTTCAAGTTCTTTTCTGGGAGCCATTCGTTATCTCCCGATGAATATCCTTTCCAGGAAACGAGATAGCGTCGGCGAGTGCCGGTTCCTTTGTGAGAAAGAATTGCTTCTATTTCATATTCTTCTTCTTCTTCGATGATGTCAGGTGGTGGTTCGGGGAAGTTCGGGCCATGTACGTCTGTTTCGCTATAGGATGATAAGACAGAAGCATGGAACATAGGATGAATTTTCCACTGCGGAGGGAGTTTGAGTGTGAACGTGATGGGCGATAAGACATCGATGATCGGGAAAGGTCCGTATCGTTTTGGCGCAAGTTTCCTTGATGGGAGTTTGAGCCTAAGATTAGCGGCAGATAGCCAAACCTTATCTCCAATCTTCCATGGAGTGTACTTATCTCCTCGGGATCATTCGGCCATTGTTTGCATCGCAATGTTATGACAGGCGATTGCTTCTTCTCTTATCTTCTGCAGAGATCGTACTCGATCTTCTGCTGCAGGGATGGATGAGTCGGGGATTAGATGAGGGATGGCACGTGGTTCGTATCCCATCATCAGATAGAAGGGTGATGTGTTCCTTGCATCATGTTTTCGATGGTTGTGGACAAATTCAGCGATTGGTAGATGTTCTACCCAATCTTCGGGATTGTTGCGGCAATAGATGCGTAGATATGTTTCAAGTTCTTGATTAAGCCTCTCAGTTTGACCATCAGTCTGAGGGTGATAAGCTGTAGATGGAGTGATAACGTAGTTGAGAAGTCAGGCGAGCTCCTTAGAGAAGCGAGATAGGAATTGCAGGCCTCGATCTGAGATGACTTTGTCATGGAGTCCAAATCGACGGTAAACGTGTTTCAAGAATAGTTTGGCAATGCCTTCGGAGGTGACGGTTTTCAGACAAGGGATAATAATTACCTGTGAAGATCTGAAGAGGCTCGGACTAGAAATGAGAGAGTGAGAACTATAGATCGTTAGTACTAAGTATATGTTCAAGTCGTAGTAAGTAGCTCACCTCAGTCTTAGTTGGAAAGACTGAGGGAAAAGAATTCTATGGACGCTGAATATTAGAGGATCATTTGAACTGAGAACGAAAATATGAACGTGGATGAAACGTGTATGATAAGTATGTAATGATAGATAAGAGGAACATATCTTGATATCACCCCCTTTGTAAGGCCATGGTCTACCACGACCATGATGCTATCAAAGCCTCCAGAGATGGGGAGGTCAGTAATGAGGTCAACAGAGACCTGAGAGAAAGGTCGGGTCGCAGACGAGGGGATCGGGGTAAGCGGAGGTCAAACAGGATGTGTATCCGCTTTCATTTGCTGACAAAGGGCGCAACCCTCAACGTACTTCCAAATATAAGAGCCCATAGCGGGCCACCAGGCTTCCCGTTTGACGAGTTCTTCAGTTTTGAATCGTCTGGGGTGTCCCGCGGTCGGATGATCATGATACCGTTGCAGGATATCGGAACGATGTGCCAGGGGAATGTAGGCACAATTCTTAAAATAGAGGACATTCTCCTCAATTTTCCAGTCAGAGAGTGCTGATTTAATAGGAGGGCGTCAGATGCCATCAAGGGCGTCAGATGCGGTTTTAAAGACAGGGTCGTCGAGGGGGTCGGAGGATGATAACACATCCTTCATGTCGGTGTCAATAAGACGAATGAATAGAGCATCAGGGAGGAGAGTCTGGTCCTCGTTATCGTCTTTGCCAGAATCATAATCAGGTCGGCGAGATAGTGCATCAGGTACTGCCAATTTAGTACCAGCAACATGATGCAGCTCAATGTTGTAAATAGACAGAATCAATTGCCAATGTGCTTGGCAGCGGGTAAGCTTCTGTGCACTTCTAAAGTACAGAAGATTCTTGTGGTCGGTGAATACCAGTACGGGGTGTGGATTTCCTTCAAGGTAATGACGCCATTCATTCAATGCTCGGATCACGGCAAGGAGTTCCTGATCAAAGATCTGGTAGTTGCGTTCTGCAGGGTTCAAAGACTGGAGAGGTATGCGCATGGATGATAAACACCATTCTTATCAGTCTGCAGGAGAACTCCACCAGTTGCTACAAGCGAAGCATCGGTAGCAATGGCAAATTGCCGGGAAGGATCGGGGTTATGGAGTACTGGTTGGGATGTGAAGCGTCGTTTCAATTCTTCGAAGGTGTCCATACATTCGGTTGACCAATCAAAGGCTTTATCTTTCTTTGTTAATTCGATAAGGGGTCGAGCAATGTCAGAATAGTGGGAAATGAACGTGCGATAGAAGTTGCAAAAGCCAAGGAATGACCAAACATCTTTTACAGATTTCGGAATTGGCCATTCAGCGATTCCTTTGGTTTTTGCGGTATCCATAACAACTTGTCCAGGGCGAATTATCATTCCAAGGTATTCCACTTCTTTTGCATCAAAGGTGCATTTCTCTGGTTTCAGGAATAGATGTTCTTTTCGTATCTTTGTTAAAACCCATCTTGTCCGTTCACGATGTTCTGCCATGGTTGTGGAGAAAATCAGGATATCGTCCATGTAGATAACCATCCATCCTTCGTTGATTTCTTGTTGGAAGGTGCGATTCATGTATGCTTGGAAGGTTGCCAGGGAATTGCAGAGGCCGAAGAACATGACATTCGGTTCAAAGAGGCCGAATTTCGTAGTGAATGCTGCTTTCCAGCGATCATCAGGATGGATGCGAATGTTATTATAGCCGGACCGGATATCCATTTTCATAAAGAACTGTGCATTGTGAAGGTGTGCGACAAGGGAAATAGGAAGTGGGAGTGGATAAGTGTTCTTGACTGTCCAATCATTGATGTAGCAATAATCTTGACAGGGGCACAATTCTCCACTCTTTTTTCCCACAAAGAAGAAGCCACTAGCTTGAGGTGACTTCGATTCTGAGATGAAGCCTTTTGCAATGTTTTCATTGATAAACGTTTTGACGGCAGCACATTCTTTTTCTGATAGCGGGTAAACCTTAGATGTATGAGGGATAAAACCGGGTTTAGTATCAATCTGATGATCGATACCAGGGTGTTCAGGGGGTAGTTTGTTTAATCCGTCTTTAGCGAAGACATCTGTGAAGTCGTGCAAATAGTCCGGGACCAATTCTTCGAAAGATTTCTTTTTCTTTTCCTTCTCATCCGTAGCGAATTCCTGTGCTTTGTTACTGTATTTCGGAGGGGGAAGGGAAATTGTGGAATAGTTAGGAAGTTGTTCGAGTCGGGAAGTTCCATCTTGTATAAGGGGTGTATCCATGGATACTTCTTCTATGATTCTCATGCTAACTCCATCAGTGTCATATTCCACAAAGAATTCTCCTTCTCCAAGCTCGTAAGAGGAAACTTCTCGCACTTCTGGTGCATGCCAGACATCTTGCATAGTGTTGAATTGGTCATCATCCTCTGTTGGGATCAACGAGGGCACAGGTTCTTCTTCGTCAGGGATTTCTTCAATTGAAGCTGAAGGAGCAAGTTGAAGAGTCTTTGGAGGGACATAGAACTTGGATAATTTCGGTACATTTATATCTCGTCCAGGGATTTTGTCTTCCGCTTTTCTTTTTCCATGCTTTTGTTCTTCTATTGGCCGTTGCTCAATAGGTTCTGGTCCGGTCCGATATTCGGGCTCAGATTCATTCTTGCATTTTTCTGCGCAGGGAATAGGTGATACTGCTCGTGGTAGTTGTACACGAGGAGTAGATTCTGTAGTACACGGTGTTTGTACTTCTGGTTCGGGAATAGGAGGGATTATGAGGGATTTCGGAAGTCGAGAATATTGCCATTTCTTAGAATGGCAGTTGAATGCCGGGGTCAATCCATTCTTCTTCCGATCCGTATCCATATCAATTTCAATTTCATCTGATTTCGTTGTTCGAGGGAGGGTTAATGTTTCAGCAGCCCAATCTATACCTGGGTTCATTGCGCGTAACCATGGAATCCCCAGAAGGATTTGATCTCTTCTTCCCAGTTTGGTGATATTGAATTTCCCATACATAGTTTGTTCATCAATTTTGACCACCAGGAGACAGTAGTGCGTGATCGGTCCTCCTTTGATAAGAGTTCCATCTGCTGTAGTAACTTGAAATGGTGTTTTGAGTTTTCATCGTGTGATTTGATGGAGTTTCACAAACTCTTCGGAAATAAACATTCCTGCTGCGCCTGAATCAATAACAGTGGTGGTGTCGACGGATTTCAAGCGAGTACGCGAGTGAAGGGTGATAGGGACATGAAGTTCTTTTCTTTCACCTACAGCGCATACAAGTCTTAGTAATACATTGGGAGAAACATACGTCGAATCTTTGTTTCTCCAATTTAAAAATCCTCAACAATCCGCCTCACAGTTTCTTCGTTTTCTTCTTCGTCTTTGACTTCGGCTTGTCGGAGCGGAGTCTTCTTCTTTCTGTCAGGACAATTATGAATATGATGTCCTGTCTTCTTGCATCCGAAGCATTGTCCCTTCTTCATGCATTCGGATCTCTCCATATCGGAGATTCGATTGACGACCATTGCATTGGAGTCACGATTAGGGATGTAACGTGTGCTTCCGTAGTTCTTCTTCTTCTGTTATGGAGCATGACGTGTCCTCATGGCTTGAAGACAATGATGGGAATTGTCAATGGAAACGCATTGCAGCACAATGTCTCGGAATACTTCTGAGACATCTCCTAGTGCGAAAAGCTTTGTAAGGATACCCCAATTCAGGCCATCTTGGAAAAATTGGATCTTCGTTGCATTGTCGATGATATGAGCCTTGGCTGCAAGTGCCTCAAAGTCAGCGATGTAAGTATGGAGATCTCCGCTTCCTTGTTTGAGGTCCCTGAGTTTCGTGAGTGCAGTTCCCTTGGTATCCACTGGGTCGAAGGCTTCTTTGAAGCTTTTCATAAAATCCACCATTGTCCCATAACCAACTTTTTGTCCGGAGGTGTCAGTTGATTGAGCATGGTCAAGAAATTGCTCTTTCCAGGATTTAGCATTCTTCTTGGTCATAAAGGATGTTATGAAAATGATCTTCTGCTTGTCGGTGGTGTAAAGCTTTTCGTTGATGTCGAAGCATAGATTGCATGACTGGATAAATTCGCGAGAGTTGTCGTGATCTCCATCAAAACCGGTTGGCTGACCGATTTTGTATTCAAATTCTTTGGTCGTCATATTTGGCAATTTGTCTGGTGAGTCATACTTTCTCGGTGCCTACACGCGCTGTCTTGCTGTCTGTTAGGGCTTATCAGGGTTCAGGGTTGAAGACTGGATAGTCGACGATCAAGTAGACTTTAATTCTTTGTTACGAACTGGGGTGGCGTCACCAGCGACAGTGAAAAGACACAGGCGGTCTGCTGGGAAGTTCTACAATGTCCAGAAGAGGACAAGGTGAAAGTACAAGGAACGCGTTCCAAGTACGATCAAGGGTTTGGCCTCAAAGACAAGTCTAAGAGGTTCTACAAGAATAGAGACTAAGACTAAGGAGTGCTTAGACTTAGAGACGATTCAAGACGACTTAGGTTGGAGACCTAAGCGAAGGATATTCCAGGTAAAACCCAGTAAGATTAAAGTGAAGTATACAAGCGCAATACAATGTGCTTAAATAGGTCAATATGTGCGCATGGACCAAGAGAGTCGCGAGAATGTAAGTGCGTATCCAAAGAAGGAAGGCACTATAGTACAGATGCGTTGAGCATATGAGTCAGAGTCTCGTTATGTAATATACAGGTACAGGAGACAAAGAGAAAATAACAGGAGTACGTACGATTGTAACAGTATGTGCCCTTAATTTCGGATGAAGTCCAAGGGAGAGTTATAGTGAAGTCTGGACGGAGTCCGGATGAACTCTGTAGGACAGGATAGCTCAATAGAGCTCCGAAGGACTTCCGGATGAGCGCGGGAATGCGCCGGAACTATTTTTGGATGGTAGGGAGTATGGTAAGACTACTGGAACAAGTTCCAAGTAGAATGTATGAAGGATGGACTCCTGGACAAAGTCCAGGGCAGGATAGGAGCAAAGCTCTGAAGGGAAAGATGATCCATAGATGTCGGAGGATAGGATAGGGTAGATCTGGAGGACCAGGGGTCCGAAGGTCTGGAGCTTGGAGGAGCAGAAGCACGGAGGGGTGGATGATCGGACGAGCGTAGCTCTATGGATCTTAGGGGATGTGTTCACTACTAGAGAGGAGTAGGTCCAGATATGGTGTAGAGGTAGTATAGACTACTCCAGATGAGGTCCGGAATAGAAACAGACAGGATAAGACTACCACAGGTAGAGTCGGAGGTGAATCGGATGAGAGACAGGAAATGGACGAAGTCCAAAAAGGATTTAGGACAAAGGATCAAGGCTCCAGCCTAGGGAATGATCCCATAGGTCTGAGTCAGAAGCTTACAAGGGCCGGAGCCCAAGTGCGGGAATGGAAACGGATTTATATAGACATGGTAACAAGATACCAAAGTCAAAGGAATATACAGAGGTAGGAAAGCAATGATCAGATTGAGGTCTGCAGGAGTTGTACTACAAGTTTATATACTGTAGGTAGCATGCTGGAAGGCAAGTAAGGATAGTCCGAGGCTATGTTTGAGGCATTGTGGATCACAAGGCTATGAACTCAGAAATAAGACTTGTACGAAATATCTTATCAAGATGGAAGGTCAAGATAACCGAAAGCCAGAGGTGTAGAGATAACTGAAAGCTGGACACAGGTAATAACCTAAAAGGAGTAATGTGCAGGTGCACGGGAATAGTTTCGGATATGAGCATGGATCGGATATGGACATGGATCAGATATGGACACAGATCGGATATGGACACGGATCGGATATGAACATGGATCGGATGGGTGGATCAGATCGGATGGATGGACTGAGTTGGATATGGATATGGATTGGAGTGGATGGGTGGATTGGATATGCAAGCTGGATTGGATGGGTGGACTAGGATGTATGGATTGGGTGTCCGGATGTCCATGGATCGGACCTGAATGTACGGTATATGAAAGTCATATTGAATGGTTTATGGGGTTGATTCGACATTAAGGGCATGTCGTTTCTTATAAGCATTTAGGATCTGTGCGGAGTTTGCTAAATTCCTTTCGGGGATCCATTCATTATCTCCAGATGAATATCCTTTCCAAGAGACAAGATAGCGTCGGCGATTGCCAGTTCCTTTATGGGAAAGAATTGCTTCTACTTCTACTTCGTATTCTTCTTCTTCTTCAATGATATCAGGTGGTGGTTCAAGGAAGTTCGGACCGTGTGCGTCCATTTTGCTATAGGATGATAAGACGGAAGCGTGGAAAGTGGGGTGAATTTTCCATTGTGGAGGGAGTTTGAGCATGAATGTGATAGGTGATAAGACATCGGTGATCAGGAAAGGTCCGTACCGTTATGGTGCCAGTTTTCGGGATGGTAGTTTGAGTCTAAGATTAGCAGCAGATAGCCAAACCTTATCTCTGATCTTCCGTGGTTGATACTTATCTCCTTGGGATCGTTCTGCCATTGTTTGCATCACAATATTATGGCATGTGATGGCTTCTTCTCGGATCTTTTGCAGAGATCGGACTCGATCTTCTGCTGCTGGTACGGTAGAATCAGGGATTAAATGAGGAATGGCACGGGGTTCATATCCCATCATGAGAAAGAATGGTGAGGCGTTTCAGGCATCGTGTTTTCGATGGTTGTGAACGAACTCAGCAATAGGGAGATGTTCTATCCAATCTCCAGGGTTGTTGCAGCAGTAGATACGCAAATATGTCTCTAACTCTTGATTGAGCCGCTCGGTTTGACCATCAGTCTGGGGGTGATAAGCTGTAGATGGGGCGATGGCATAGTCGAGGAGTTGCACAAGTTCTTTTGAGAAACGAGATAAGAACTGCAGGCCACGATCGGAGATGACTTTGTCATGGAGTCCAAATTGTCGATAAACATGTTTCAAAAATAACTTGGCAATGCCTTCGGAAGTAATGGTTTTAAGGCAAGGGATGATAATTACCCCCTTCATAAGGCCATGGTCCACCCGGAGGATGGGATTGGCACAAGGGGAGGACGGACCGGGTGTGTGTCCGACTTCATTTGCTGACAAAGGGCGCAACCCTCTACATATTTATGGATATAGGCACCCATAGAGGGCCACCAGGCTTCCCGTTTAACAAGTTCCTCAGTCTTAAAACAACCAGGATGACCGGCAGTGATATGGTCATGATAACGATGAAGGATGGCAGCGCAATGGGCCGGGGGAATGTAAGTGCGGTTCTTGAAATAGAGTACATCACGATCAATCTTCCAATCGGACAATGCCGACTTCATAGGAGGAAGACAAATGCCGTCTAATGCATCCGATGCTGTTTTGAATACAGGGTCATCCAAGGGGTCGGAAGTAGCCAATACATCAAGTAGATCATTGTCGATAAGTCAGACAAACAGGGAATCAGGAAGGAGCACAGTATCTTCATTATCACGAGAACCATCATCATGATCCGGGCGACATGAGAGAGCATCTGGAGCAGCTAGTTTAGTACCTGCAACATGATGTAGTTCGATGTTGAAGAGTGACAATGTCAATTGCCAGCGAGCTTGTCGTCGTGTTAACTTCTGTGCGGTGCGGAAGTACAGCAGGTTTTTGTGATCGGTGAAGATAAGGACTATATGGGTGCTTCCTTCAAGATAATAGCGCCATTCATTTAATGCGCGGATGACTTCAAGTAACTCCTGATCAAAAATTTGATAGTTACGCTCCGCTGGGTTCAATGACTGAGACAAGTAGGCGCATGGGTGATAGATACCATTTTTGTCGGTTTGCAATAGGACGCCTCCCATTGCTACAAGAGAAGCATCGGTTGCGACCGCAAATTGCCGAGATGGATCTGGATTGCGAAGTACCGGTTGTTTGATGAAATGTTCCTTGAGATCTTGAAAGGTGTCTTGACATTGAGTTGTCCATAAGAAGGGAGTATCCTTTTTTGTAAGATCGATAAGAGGTTGTGCAATATCGGAGTAATGGGAAATGAAAGTTTGGTAGAAGTTGCAAAAGCCGAGGAATGACCGGACATCTCTTACTGATTTTGGAGTTGGCCATTCGGCGATTCCTTTAGTTTTAGCGGTATCCATAGCCACTTGTCCAGGACGGATTATCATTCTGAGGTACTCCACTTCTTCTGCATCGAAGGTACATTTTTTTGGTTCCAGGAATAAGTGTTCATTTCGTATTTTCATCAAAACTTGTCTAGTCCATTCGCGATGTTCTGCCATTGTTGTTGAAAAGATCAGGATATCGTCCATGTAAATAACCATCCATCCTTCGTTGATTTCTTGCTGGAAAGTACAATTCATATATGCTTGGAAGGTTGCCGGGGAATTGCAAAGGCCGAAGAACATGACATTTGGTTCGAAGAGACCAAATTCCGTAGTAAATGCTGCTTTCCAATGATCATCAGGATGAATGCGAATATTATTATAACCGGACCGGATATCCATTTTCATAAAGAATTGTGCGTTGTGAAGGTGTGCAACGAGGGAGATAAGGAGTGGGAGTGGATAAGCATTCTTGATCGTCCAGTCATTGATGTATCGATAATCCTGACAGGGACCCAATTCTCCACTCTTCTTTCCCACAAAGAAGAAGCCACTAGCTTGAGGTGATTTCAATTCTGAGATGAAACCTTTCGCAACATTTTCATTGATAAATGTTTTGACGGCAGCATGTTCTTTTTCTGATAGCGGGTAAACTTTAGACGTGCGAGGGATAAAACCAGGTTTAGTATCGATTTGATGATCAATACCAGGGCGTTTGGGGGGTAGTTTGTTCAGTCCATCTTTAGCAAAGACATCTGCAAAGTTGTGCAAATATTTCGGGACCAATTCTTTGAAGGACTTCTTTTTCTTTTCCTTCTCATCCGTGGCAAATTCCTGAGCTTTATTACTGTATTTTGAAGGAGGGAGGGGAATTGTGGAATAGTTAGGGAGTTGTTCGAGTCGAGAGGTTCCATCACATGTGAGAGGTGTATCCATGGATACTTCATCAATGATTCGCATGGTAATTCCTTCGACGTCATACTCCACAAGGAATTCTCCGTCTCTGAGCTTGTCAGAAGAAATTTCGCGTACTTCTGGTGCATGCCAAACATCCTGCATTGTATTGAATTGTTCATCTTCCTCAGTAGGTATTGCAGTCGTCATGGGTTCATCCTGGTCAGGAATTTCTTTGATAGAAGGAGTGGTTAACTTGGGTGGTACGAAGTACTTAGTTAACTTTGGGATATTATGAGCTCTTCCTCCAAGATCATCGTTGGGTTTCCACTTTCCTTGTTGTTGCTCTTCAATTGGTCGTTGTTCAACGGGTTGCAATGGGGATGGTCGAAGCTCTAGTTCTGATTCATTTTTTCGTTTTTCTACGCGGGGAATGGGCGATGGAGGACATTGTGGTAGTTTTACTTGTGGAGGGAGGTCGTCGATTATGAACTCGTCAGGAATGTTAATGGAAGGAGCAGTGACGGGTTTCGGAAGTTGTGAATTTTGCCATTTCTTGGAGTGGCAATGAAAAGCCGGGGGTAACCCGTTCTTCTTCCAATCTGTATCTAGGTCGAGTTCAATTTCATCAGACTTCATTGTTCGGGGGAGGACAAGTGTTTTGGCGGCCCAATCTATACTTGGGTTCATGGCACGTAACCATGGGATTTCCAGGAGGATTTAATCTCTTCGTCCAAGTTTAGTGATATTGAACTTTCCATACATGGTTTGTTCATCAATTTTTACCACTAGGAGACAGTAATGCATGATCGGCCCTCCTTTGATAAGAGTTCCATCCGCTGTAGTAACTCGAAATGGTGTTTTAAGTTTTTGTTGTGTGATTTGATGGAGTTTCACAAACTCTTCAGAAATGCACATTCCTGCTGCACCAGAATCAATAACAGCGGTAGTGTCGACGGATTTTAAGCAAGTACGCAAGTGAAGGGTGATAGGGATACGAAGTTCTTTTCTTTCACCTACAGCACATACAAGTCTTAGTAATACATTGGGAGAAACATACATCGAATCCTTGTTTCTCCAATTCAAAAATCCTCTATGATCCGCCTCACGGTTTCTTCTTCTTCTTCCTTCAGGACAATTATGGATACGATGTCCAGTCTTCTTGCATCCGAAGCATTGTCCCTTTTTCATACACTCGGATCTTTCCAAATTGGAGATTCGATCTATTACCATTGCATTTGAATCTCGACTTGGCGTGTAACGTGCGTTTCCTTAATTCTTCTTCTTCTGTGGAGCATGACGTGCTCATAACACCAAAAGGCGTTGGTGGGAGTTATTGATGGAAACACATTGCAATACAACATTGTGGAATACTTCTGAGACATCGCCTGGCGCGAAGAGTTTGGTTAGGATACCTCAGTTGAGGCCATCTTGGAAGAACTGAATCTTCATTGCGTCGTCAGTGATATGGGCCTTAGCTGCAAGTGCCTCAAAGTCAGCGATGTAAGTGTGGAGATCACCGCTTCCTTGTTTGAGGTCCCTGAGCTTTGTGAATGCGGTTCCTTTGGTATCCACTGGTTCGAAAGCTTCGTTGAAACTTTTCATGAAATCTTTCAGCATCCCATAGCCGACTTTCTGTCCAGAAGTGTCGGTTGATTGGGCGTGAGCAAGGAATTGTTCATTCCAAGATTTGGCATTCTTCTCCATCATGATGGATGTAATAAAAATGATTTTCTGCTTATCGGCGGTGTAAAGCTTTTCATTGATGTCGAAGTATAGATTGCATGATTGGATGAATTCTAGAGAGTTGTCGCGATCTCCGTCAAAACCAGTTGGGAGACCAATTTTATATTCAAATTCTTTGGTGGTAGCCATAATGATGAATCATCTGGTGAGTTATGCTTTCTCGGTGCCTACATGTGCGGTCTTTGCTGTCTGTTAGGGCTTTATCAGATTTCGGGGGGTTCAAAGACTGGATAGTCTGTGATCAATAGGACTTTAATCTTTTGTTACGAACTGGGGTGGCGTCACCAGTGACAGTGATAAGACACAGACGGTCTGCTGGGAAGTTCAACTACGTTCAAAAGAGAATGAGGACTACTACTTAGGAAAGGTTCCAAGTAGGATCAAGGGTTCAGTCGAAGAGTCGCGACTCTAAGACGATTGGTAGAATAGAGACTAAGGCTAAGGAGTGCTTAGACTTAGAGATGATCCAGATGACTTAGGTTGGAGACCTAAGCGAAGGATATTCCAGGTAAAACCCAGTAAGATTAAAGTAAGGTATACAGGCGTAATACAACGTGCTTAAATAAGCCAATATGTGCGCACGGACCAAGAAAGACATGAGAATGTAAGTGCGTATCTAAAGTAGGAAGGCAACTATAGTACAGATGCGTGAGCATATAAGTCAGAGTCGTGTTACGTAATATACAAAGTAAAGATGAGACAGAAAATGAATAGGGGCACATACAATTGTAACAATAGAAAACCAGAAGAAAAAGCACTGAGGGCTGCTTACAATGCTGATCCCAACAGCTTCAAGGAAGAGCCATCTGAGCTGCATAGCGACATTGATAGGGAAGAAGAAAATATGGTATGTTCCCCAGTTTTCTTTGATGCAACTCAGAATAATCACTGGTAAAATTTTAATTTAGTTCTCAGATTGTGACATGCCATCCAAGCTGTCCTGATCCAAATCAAAGGTACTGACATTCAGTGCTGGTAAAATACCCCCAATGTCATGCAACACCAGTGCCATGCGCAAGGCTACTACCACAGGTATGTGTCTAGTCTGATGATTGTATACTAAGACTAATCCGCCTCTGCTACTATCGAGCAGCTCCAACTTCAAGTCCATGCGATGACTCCAAGTCGGATGAGTCAACAGACCGTGAGTCTTGCTGACCTGAAGACTGCACTGACGACAAGGACAACAACAACATCACCGAAGAACTATCACTGATAGCTCGAGGGTCCAAGCATCCACTTGACAAGACTTTGGATGATGCCATGGTACTACTGCCGAAGATCAAGAAAAATTCAGATGGTTCACGCCATTGCATGAAAGCCAGTGACTTCGATGATGTGTCCAAAGAGATTTTGGTGACGGCAACCTCTATTTTCCGGTGTCTGATAGTCTCCTGGGTGCCATTTCCCGAGAACATTGCTGTCGAGATGCAGTTGGCAAAAGCAGCCTGGCATGAGGCATGTCAAATCAAAGGCATCAATGTCAAATTGACGCCTTCAGGTATCAAAGTGGTGATTCGTCTGATCTCCATGTGTTCTTCAACTGATTTACTATATCATACTTTGCGAAGCTATTGACCCGCACATCACAAGTTTGCAGGGAACTCAAAACAAAAATGCATTCACTGATGGCATCTTTTTTTGGTTTCCAGATGAGCAATTCCAACAATGTGATACGACAGAATAGGGATCTAGCAGAGTCTTTGAAAGACAGTTCTGTATTTGCTTTCAAGGTACATGTTTTGATTATCTACATGGTATTTCAAGTACTAACTATTTGGACTAATAGGATTGGGAGTCAAAGAAGGGAATCTACAAGATGGAGTTATTGCAACTGCGCATCAACATCATGTGGTTCGCAAATCGACATGATGAAGGCATCATCCACCATAAATATTTTATATGTAGACAAGCCCAGATGAGTGAAAACGAATGAAGGCAAGTTCAAACATGTCACAAGCCCAGACGAATGAACTTGAAGCCAATAGTGCTGCTGAAGTCTGGTTCGGTCCGGTTCTTGTGGCAAATTTTTCAAACACCAAACCAATGTAAAGATACAATCTAGCCTGGGCTGTAGATGAACCACAGCCTAAACTAGTATGTGAGTCTTGCACTCCATCTAGTCTGCTTCACTTGCAAAGCAAGAGTGTTCGACCCTAAAGGGAATGCTAAGTTAGTATAGTCTAATAATGCCCAACCTGTGGTGCGAGAATGCCATCGGAGGTAGCGAGATGCTAGTGGTGACCTCCGCTCCATGGAAAAGTAGCGGTGTAATGAACATATTGGCGCTGGGCTTAAAACCCCATATTTTGACACTCGTCTCATGTCTACAGGAGTTACCACTTGTCCTTGGCCATCTTACCCCTTTAGCAGTACCGGCGGCATCCCACGCTTACCGCACAACCATACCGACTGCTGCACTACGTTCCATGAACCGATGTCCTTCCATGTCCTTGCCGCATCTGCATAGCTCCATTTGGTGCGTAGTTTGTTTTCTGTTCATTATCACTGATTCCATGGCAAGCGTTATTACATGTTGCCTCATGCCGCAGCGCCTCGCGCTATGTTTACTTACAGCGGTTACTACACTCCAGCGCTACTGATCTCGCCTAGAGTATTCTGAGTACATACGATTTAGAATATAAGCACCACATACCCCACATGATACAGTACCTGATTTTACCCCATTGCACGTACTATAGGTCAGGATTATTGTCTAGCTCTGGATCTACCCAGTAGTGGACATAGTCTTTAAAGTTTCCTTACCGCTCGTTAATACATCACGCTCGTTCTCCGTTACCACTGGCATACCGCCGGACTTTCGACTGTTACTTTGACTGAACTTCCCACAAACTGCTACTTTACTGCTGAAAGTACCACAGACTTCTTTACTGTTTCTTTGCACTGCTCGCAACCTTACTGCTACCGCTGAGACCACCGCTCGACATCACTCATTCAATGCTACTGTTACTGACCTTATCTCGACATTGGTAACACCGTTACTCACGACACTAGTTCTGGCGGTATTATCACTGACCGCGGCAACTTACCGCTGACCACGATGCTTGTTTCACAAATAAGTTAGACTCGAACTTGACCATACTAAATAGGCATCCCCCTTTAGGGTCGAACGCTCTTGTTCTTACAAGTGAAGCAGACTAGATGGAGCGCAAGACTAACATACTAGTTTAGGCAGTGGTTTATCTACAGCCCAAGCTAGGTTGTATCTTTACAGCAGTAAAGTAGCGGTAGTGTGAGCGGTAAAACTGCGGTAGTGCGTGCGGTAAAACTGCGGTAAGGCGTGGGAAACTGGCGGTAAAACAAGTGGTGAAGCGTAGCGATGAAGCGCAGGAAAGCGGTAAAGAGCAGTGGTGCATGCAGTGGTAAAGAGATCCTCAAGAGACAGTAACTTCAGCGAAAGACTTTATTCCGTTAGAGACAGTGGTAGTGACTATTCCTAAGTACCGTGTGTACCATAGGGGGAAAGTAAGGAACAAGTACAGGTACCTAGGAATTTTATATGAAAGGAATAGCTATGGAGATGGAAGGGATAGGATAAACATGCAGCAGACATGTAATAAGACTGCACTTCAGTTTACAAAACATAATGTACTGGCAAGACTGGATGGACATTGGACAGATGGTGAATCTTGCTTGAGGATGCCAAATGGGTTCACGGAGATTGCTGAAGATCACCGCTTCATGGGAAAGTTGCCACAGTACAGCTGCTAAGCTGCAATGAGGCTTCTGGAGTGCGGAACAATACCATTAGATAGGGGTAACACATGGTAAAACATCACTGCAAGGGACAGTGAAGCCGAGAGGTAAGGATAATGATAGCCGTGTGACACCTATACAAAAATGTGCTGTTTCAAGCTCACCGTGAGTTTGCTCGTCACACCGAACCTATGGTTCGGTTCAGCCATTTGGTCAAACCCTGGACCGAACGTCTCTGAATGCGTTCGGGAGGTCTGGTTTGCATTCGAACCAGGTTCGACTAAACTTGCAGACAATGGGCTGCCTATTTTGTTGCAGAGGTCTCTCAAGACCATGAGAGCTCCACCATGCCATTCCCAACACCACGAATGCCATGTGCAAATGCCCAGTGCATGTCAGCAACTGCTGACATGGCTCAGACAAGTACAGGACAACAGAGGGAGCCCTTTGCCAGTGTTTGACACATATGCCCAGCGCATGTCAGCAAATGCTGCTGTGGCTTGAACATATGCGAACAATACCTGAAGGCACCTGAATGAGAGGAGCGGAGGTACAGGCGAGAACAGACACAAGCAGATAAGCTGAGGCAAGTTCAAATGAGGGGCCCAGACAAGTTTAAACGAGTGCAGGCAAGCAGACGAATACAGACAAATCTATTTGAGTCCAAATGTATGGTGGATGATAGGTTACGGTTTGATTTGCTGATTTGCTGCGACATATTTTGAAGTCCAATCAATGTTTGTTCTAGTCTTGAACTATTTGTTCAACGGTAGACCTTAAGTTGAATATAATTTTGTGTCACAAAAAGTCACAAGTGCATCGATAATGGTTGGACTGGCACCAATCCCCGACCCCAGAGCTCCGTGTCTTGAGCTGCATGGTGATGAATTCTGGCACAGCTTCAAAGGTTTGTGCATAAGACATAAGTATCTTAGACACAGACCACAATTTCGCTGTCAGTTCAGTTACATTGGCAAAGGGAAGCAGCATGAGCATGTTATTAACCAATACACTTGTCCCACAGACAAAGAACGAGTCCACCACCTGTTGTGCCTTCGGCACTGGAAGCAAAAGGAGTGTGAAGCACTCCTTTTGCTTCCTGGCCTTGGCTTCATCCTAATAATTATCTTCAATAATGATAATAGGTTTTGAAATAAATTATAACTTTGACCAATATTTTGACAGAAGTAAAAGTACCACATCACCATCTTTGTGAGTTTATATTGCCCATCTCATCCTCATGTCATTGCATTTGATTTTGATTTTTTGAAATTATTTACTGCAAACTATTAACTTGAATAAATCTTTTGTGTCAAGTTTTGATAGGGGGCAACAGTATTAAGTTGTCACACAACAAAATAATGCAAGTGTCCCATCTCCCATCTCTCATCTCCCATCTCCTGTTACTGGTCTCCTATCTCTCATTTCCTCTTACCAGTCTGCTGTCACCCATCTTGTGTCTCCCATCTCCCACATCTCCCATCTCTGACATCTCCTGTCTCCTGTCTCCTGTCTCCTGTCTCTGTCTTGTGTCTCCCATCTCCCATCTCCTGTCTCCCATCTCCTGTCTCCATCTCCTGTCTCCTGTCTCCCGTCTCCTGTCTCCCGTCTCCTTCTCCCGTCTCCTGTCTCCCGTCTCCTGTCTCCCGTCTCCTGTCTCCCGTCTCCTGTCTCCCGTCTCCTGTCTCCCGTCTCCTGTCTCCTGTTTCCCACCTCCTGTCTCCCACCTCCCACCTCCCATCTCCCACCTCCCGTCTCCCATGCCTTCATTCTCTCCTCCCCATGCTCTTCTGTCCCCCCATCTCTCCATCCTAATGATCATAGCAGCTTTTTAAACAAATAACATGATTTTTCAAATGACAAAGTCCAGATTCTTTGATAGCCAAAATATAATCAATCTAAGAGAAATTTATCAGAAGATTTTTTCTAAGGGTGGGAGAGGTCACTTCCAGCCTGCTGGCAACTTCCAACCTGGTATTGGTGCCTGATGGAGTAGCTTGTCATAGGTATCAACCTGTTCCTGACAACTTGACCATGCCTTTTGATGGCGCCACCACTCCTTCCAGCCCCTGATGAGTTCTGTCTGTTTTTACCTATCAGCCATCTTCTGCAATTGCACTCATTTTTTGCTTGCCCTCATTTTTTGCTTTCCACTCCTTTGCACTCCTTTTTGGCTTCACTTTTGGCTTCACACTCCCTTTGGCTCCCTGGCCTTGGCTCCATCCTAATAATTTTGGTTTTACCCCAGCTTCAGACAACCCATGGGAAATTTGACCAGCTGCGCAGTCACATGACCAAATCATGCCATCACACAATCACACAATGGGACAACAGTGTATTAAATTGGCACTCAAAAAAACCACATGAGAAATTAAGCAAGCTAACCGAAATGCATGCGAGCATAAGCGAAAACCACATGGCCCTACGTGACGTATGCAAAAGCCATGCGAGCTAGCAACAACTTTCACACCTTTCCCCCCTTACTTCTTAGATTGTGAAGCTCAGAGCCTGCAGGTCTTGTTATTTGACTGAGAACCTATCAATGTACGAACCCCTTGAAGCTGCCCATGAATACACCAAGAAACAACCAACAGAGGCTAAGTTTGAAGTTTGCGAGTCAGTTCATAGGCAGTGTAATGCCAAGGAAGCTTCACTGGTTACATGATCTACTGCAATGAAGGTAGTGAGAGGACTCAGAGGAGGGGGTTTATGCAGAGCACAATATAATTAGTGTTTTGAACATGCCCAAAGGCACGACTCACCATGGAGTAAATATCAATGTTGCATCAACATTTTGCACAGGGGCTAAGACCAGTTAAGATGGACCTCTAAGGAAACCATCAATCAGTGGATGTCAAGGTGTGTTCCGATAAAAAAAACCATCATGGGTAAATATCAAGGTGTGTTCTGATAGAAAAAACCTTGTCGTCCGCAGGTTTCGAACCTGCACAGTCCAAGAGAAACAGATTTTGATTCTGTCATGGCAACCACCAGGCGACCACCAGCTACGTTGAACTTTGAAAGAAACTGTCCATGAGTGATCATCAAAGTGTGTTCTGATAGAAAAAACCTCTTCATTGGCAGGTTTTGAACCCGCACAGTTTAAGATAAACAGATTTGGATTCTGTTGTGGCAACCGCCTAGCTAAGACCAGTTATAATGAACTTCTAAAGAAGCCATCCATGAGTGAATGTCAAGGTGTGTTTCAATAGAAAAAAACCTTGTCGTCAGCAGGTTTCCAACTTGCACAGTCCAAGAGAAACAGATTTTGATTCTGTTGTGGCAACCACCTGACTAAGACCAGTTGCGGTGAACTTCTGAAGAAACCGTCCATGAATGAATGTCAAAGTGCATTCTGATAGAAAAAAACTATAGTTCAGCAGGTTTCGAACCTGCATAGTCCAATAGAAACAGATTTCGAATCTGTTGTGGTAACCACACTAGCCAGGCTAAATTCTTTAACTCCCACTTGACAACTCATCCTAAGTTGAAAACCTATGGGGCCCCTGATTGACGCTCCCCAAAAAGATGATTTGGACAGTAAAGTTCGAGTCTGAACGTCTAGACGATAGAATTGCCCCAACGTGGGACGAAGGCTAAGATAATTCTAATTTATCATCATATCGCTTCTTGGACCCGAACCAGGTGGCACCCCAACTAGGACCCCGGAACTCGACCACCAAAGCAGTGCGCAACCGCGCACAGGACGCCAAAAGGCGGCCCCAAGAGCCCCAAACAACACAAGCACCCATCAACGAGACCCCAAGCATCAAAAAAACACCAACCACCCAAGAAACATGGCCCCGACGAACACACCAAACCCACCAACTGCATCCCAGTCGACAAGAATGAACAATCGCAAAACAACAGCAAACAAACCTCTACTGTCCATCAGTAAATCTAACGAAGACCACGCGCTAGGAACAGGCATAAGAATGGATGTAAACTCAATCAACTCAGCAAGAAAGATTCTCGCTACTCATGGGCTGACACTACCGATGGCAGGCAACATGCTACAGCCCATAGCAACAGCCCTATTCGAGTTCAGCATATCAGCCAATCTAGGAGCGACTCACATCGATATACTCTGTGTAATGGCCTTAGTTCTGCTCGAGATCGACAGGGAGATAGACGTACAAGGTATTGTTCAGAAGATCCAAGCCCTAATGGGAGGACCGGTCGCCACACTGGATGAGAAGGTAGAGGAATTAGAGAAAACAATAGAAAAGCACAAGTCAGCATTGGAATACACAGCAACAGAGGTAAGCAAACAACTCAACTCAGCCGTACTAAACATTGCACAGGCATCTGAGAATGCTACCGCGGTCAGAAACAACACCCCAACCTCACACAGAGACGTCGCCGAACAGAAAGGCCAGAGATCATACGCAGCTGCAACCAAGGATGGAATTCCGACTCCCTTAGTCAAGGTCCTCGCCAGAAGCGAAGCTCAAGCGCGTCAGATACTTATAGAAAGACGCTCACCGAACTTCACTAACACGCTAATCAACCTCACAGAAATTCAGCTAGTTACGAAAGCCAATCTAGCAGTGGAGGCCATGACTAAGGAGGACGCCGACATCCCACAGAACATCAAATTCTTATCAGCAAGATGTCTCCCCCAAGGAGGTGTACTGTATGAACTCAACTCAACTGAATCGGCTGCATGGTTCGGTACACCGTCAAACCGCAGCAAGTTTCTCAATGGCTTCGGAATCGAGGTAGCAATCAGAGACAGGGCATTCCACATCATAGTGGAGAACGTACCGATAAGCTTCATACCAGAGAACCAAGCGGCACTTTCCGACATCGAACAGAAAGCAGGGATGAGACCCCGGACAATAACGAAGGCAAGATACATCAAACCAGTCAACAGACACAGCCCAGGCCAACGTACTGCCCACATCATCCTCACGTTCAATACGAAAGAAAGCGCCAACCAGGCAATCAAGTTCGGACTTACCGTAGCAGGTAAGAAAGTTTATGCAAGGAAACTAATCGCCGAACCTTCTAGATGTCTCAAATGCCACTCGTTCGATAAATCACACAAGGCAGCAGAGTGTCAGCAAGAATCCGACATGTGCGGCACATGCACTGGAATACACAGGACCTTGGCATGCACGATAACTGACCAGAACTTCTTCTTCTGCGCGAACTGCAATGCCCAAGGCCACGCAGCCTGGGACAGGAACTGCCCCACGTTCATTCAGAAATGGGATGACCACAAGAACCGTCACACAGAAACGAAGTACTGCTTCTACCCAACCGAGGATCCCCTCACATGGGAGAGGATCACGGATGCGAACTTCGAATGACACGAGCACGAAGACTGGCAAGCAAGTTCACAGCAGCCCAACCAAGAACAGCAACCCCCAAGATACCCCCCGCCAAGGAACAGGGAGAACGAATGGCAAACGGTCCAAAGAAACAGACAACCAAGAACCGCGAACCAAACGAACCCCATCCGCACACCCTTGGGGAGACAGACACGTATCACGGATATGTGGGGCCAGCCATCACAAAGCCAGACGACACCGAAGCCGTCACAGTCTTTGCAGAACCGACACGAGACTTCACCTCCCAGCACGCTCGACCCTCACTTGTCATCACCCCAAGGATCCCCAATGCCACTCGGTGAATACAACCCAGGCAGATGGAGCGATGACCAAGACCTAGATTAAATGCCAGAACAACCCAACGACCAATTAGCAGGGGGCGACAACTTACGAATCTGGCAACAAAATTCAAGGAAATCGCTCCCAGCCTGGGAGCACATGCTCAAGGACCTGGACCCGAATGTATATGACATCGCCTGTATACAAGAACCATATCTAAACCCGGTAAAATTAGCTAACACCTCCAACCTAAGACAGTACTGGGATGTAATATACCCAACAGACCATCATACCAGCCCTGAAAGATCACAAGTAATAATGCTAGTTAACAAAAAACTCTTGAAGAACGACTGGCACACCGTCACGATCAAATCGTCGAACGTAATGGCAATCGAACTGACGGGCAACTTTGGGAAGGTACACATGTACAACATATATAATGCCTGTGATCATGATAACACACTAATATTTCTCGAACGGCACATGGCCACGGAGCGCAACACAAGGCAGGCGCAGCGCACCGCTAAAGGCGAACAAGGCGCAAAACCAGAGTACATAATGTGGATGGGCGATTTCAACCGCCATCACCCTTTGTGGGAACCACAGCATAACACACACTTATTTACAGCAGCAAATCTAAATGCTGCAGCAGTACTAATAAACCTATTGTCTATGTATAACCTTGTACAGATACTCCCACCGGGTCTAACTACCCTAGAAGCCTCTAATACAAGAAACCTAACATGCCCGGATAATACGTTCTGCTCCATGCAAATGGAGCAACGGATCAGCAAATGCAGCGTCGAACAACACCTCCGCCCAGTTGTCACAGACCACTTCCCAATCATAATGGTCATAGACATAGAACCGGAACACGTGACGCACGCCCCCAAGCACAACTATCACGCAACGGATTGGGAAGAGTTCAGAGAGTACCTAGCCAGCAAGCTAAGCAATATCCCACCACCAAATGAACTAACTACCCACGTACAGTTCCAGGAAGCATTGACAGCGCTGACGAGGTGCATTTCGGAAACGGTAGAAGCCAAGGTCCCTAAATCCAACCCCTCCCCATACACGAAGCGCTGGTGGTCAAAAGAACTAGAGGCAGAGCGAAAAGGGGTAAGGAAACTAGCTAGAGACTCAAGAAAACACCTAGCAAGACGGAACGACCCGGTACACGAGGAATACAGAGCGGCGCGAAACAAACTCGCGGAGAACATCAAACGAGCAAAGACAGACCACTGGAATGAATGGATGGAATTGCTAACACCAAAGGGGATCTGGACCTTTCATAAGTACGCAGCTAGTACACCAACTGACCAAATCCACACCAGAATAAAAACATTACATCAGGAAATCATGAGTTTACTTATTCCTTACTTATTTCAAACTTTTCCCACTTATTTCAAATGGACCTACTTTTTTCTGAAATTTGACAACTGCTTCAAAAGTGAGTATTCCAATATGTTTGTTGGGCCTGAGAGACAAGTTTCATTGCATAAGACCAACAATTAGTGACTAGTATGAAGCTCGAGTGACACATTAATGCTGATGATTTTATTTCTCAAATATTCTCTTGAGGTACTATTTTGCAAATTAAGAGTCCAATAATTTTATAGCACACATTTATAATGATGGCTAACAGATCCTGATAGTTCAGTTGGGACCAGGTGGTAATTTAAGAGAAATAAGTAGATCCATTTGGAATAAGTGGGAAAAGTTTGAAATAAGTAAGGAATAGGTAAACTCATGATTTCCTGATGTACAAGACCAACAGGCTGACGGCCAAAATGGTGTAACACAGGATAACGCTCGAAAAAGCGAACTGTTATATAACGTCTTTTTCAGATCACCGGTGGAAAACGACTCAGTAGACCCAGACTTCAACTATGACCCCCCAATATGCGATTTCGAGCCCATAACGGACCAGCAAATCTACCGCGCAATAGCCAAACTAGCTCCTCATAAAGCCCCAGGCCTGAACGGAATTCGCAACATAGTCTTTACCAAGTGCGCGGATCTAATAGTACCTCACATGGCACCAATCTTCCGAGCTACATTCACACTGAAAATCTACCCGAACGAATGGAAGTGCTCATCAACAATAGTGTTAAGAAAACCCGGAAGGCCAGACTACAGTGTGCCAAAAGCGTATAGACCAATAACGCTCCTGGATACCATGGCTAAGCTTCTATCCTCCTGTGTAGCAGACGATCTCACGTACATTGCAGAACAACACGGCCTATTACCAGCAACGCACTTCGGCGGACGGCCAGGCAGATCGACGGTAGACTCACTCCACATGTTAACGAAATTCATAACAGACGCTTGGGCATCGAAAGACGATCACGTCTCACTACTATTCCTCGATGTAAAAGCGGCATTCCCAAGCGTAGTTACGAACAGACTCCTGCACATTCTGAAAAGAAAAGGGATACCAACGCAGTACGTCGAATGGTACAGAAGAAGACTCGAAAATAGAACCACCCAACTCTTCTTTGACGACTACCAATCGAAACTCTTCAAGGTCCCAGACGGACTCGATCAAGGATGTCCATTGTCCCCAATAGCGTTCATTTTCTACAACTCAGATGTACTGGAAGTCGCTAACCCCAACCCACGCAAAGGAGAACTGAGCCTGGGCTTCCTCGATGATGTCGCGTTAGCAGCCAGAGCGAAATCATATGAGGAATCGAACGAAAAGCTCAGACACATGATGGAGAAAAGGGGAGGAGCGTTAGAATGGAGTGAACGGCACCACGCTGAGTTCGAACTTGAGAAAACAGCACTAATATGTCTATCAAGGAAGCGCATACCGGACGAACAGAACCCACGCAAGACCACACCAGAACGCCGCCCAGCTATCACCATCCGCAATTGCACCATTCAACCGTCGAAATCACACAAGTTCCTGGGCATGATCGTAGACGAGAACCTCAACTTCAAGGAACACGCGGCCTACGCACTTGCAAAAGGAACAAAGTACGCACTAGCATGTATGAGGGTGATGCGACCGACAAAAGGAATGCATGGAAGGGCGATGAAACGGCTGTACGAAGGAGTCATACTGCCAAAAATGCTTTACGCAGCGGACGTCTGGTGCTCAGGCCTCGTTGCAAAAGGGAGAGGGAAACAGAGAGGGGGCAGGGGACCGAAAGGCTTCGCCACACAGATGTCGAGAGTTCAGCGCATGGCCACGACCCTAATAACAGGAGGACTAAGATCAACTTCCAATGATATGTTAGACGCGCACGCTAACGTCTTACCGTTTCAACAGACACTCCGCAAAATCTGCCTGAGGGCGACACTCCGCATGGCAACACTCCCAGACACTCACCCACTAGCAAAGGACATCAGGTCAGCGTACATGTTCGGCGCAAAAAGGGAATTCAAGGGGAGAAAACGACACCCGTCTCCACTGCACAAACTGACGTACGAGTACCAGATAGACCCCGACACCACAGAGAAGATTAGGCCGGTCAGACACTATCCAAAGTGGACCCCAGACACCGAAACGCACATCGCAGACAAACCAGAGAGAGCAGCGGATGAAGACTTATCGGCGGAAGAAGACATAAGAGCATACTCGGACGGATCTTCGATCGAAGGAGGAGTGGGGGCAGCAGCAGTGATCATGCGAGGCGAAGAAGTGATTAAGAGTCGGAGATTCTACCTGGGCAAGGACACGGAGCACACGGTGTATGAAGGAGAGCTTGTGGGAATGATTCTGGCGGTTCAGCTTCTAAAAGAAGAGGGAGGAGAAAGGGGGGGTACCATGTCACTGGGGGTAGACAATCAGGCAGCCATCCGCGCAACATCAGCCTTCCGTTCACAACCGGGACACTACCTGATGGACATGTTCCACGACGACCTACGCAGGGTCATCCCAGCCAACGATGGAAGGAAACTCATCATCAGGTGGACGCCAGGGCATAAGGGCATCCCGGGCAATGAAGCAGCGGACGAGCAGGCGAAAGAGGCAGCGAGAGGGAAATCATCGGGAACGAACGAACTCTCGAAATCCTTGCTAACAAAACACGGCGAAACCAAGGAACTGCCACGTAGTAAGTCAGCGATCAAACAGACATACCACCGCAGAATAAAGGACGAGGCGACGGAAATAGCAAACAACTCACCAAGGTTCACCGCCCTGCGCACCATAGACCAGTCAGCTCCTTCCAACAAATTCGCCGCAAAAACCGCATCGTTACCAAGGAAGCACAGCTCGCTTCTCTTTCAGCTCAGAACGGGTCATATAGCGCTCAACAAACACCTACACTGGATATCGAAGAGCCAATCAGCCAAGTGCGAAAACTGCAACGCGCACGAGGAAACAGTACATCATTTCCTACTAGTATGCCCCACCTTCACCAGACAGAGAGACGCCATGCGTCTCGAAGTAGGCCCGCGCAAATACAATATCAAGCACTTGCTCAACGATACTCAAGGAATGAGAGCGACCCTGAAATACATCGCACGTACAAGACGCTTCGAGCAGACTTTCGGAGATGTTACCCCCCCCAAGGAAAAAGGGGAAAGGAGAGAATAATAGAACGAAACCAAACCCAAACATAACCGCTTGCCTCCTCACAGGCATCACAGTTCCCGCCCACGCCGGAACCATTGTCAAGACGCTACCAAGACAAGATATATAGAGTAAATACCAAGGTACATACATGTAGGAGATGTCCAACATAGGGCTTAGCCCCAACGGACAATAAACAAGGATTCAAAAAAAAAAAAAAAATTTCATCATCATTAGCAGCAAGTTCAATGTGATTGGCATTACCACTAAGTATACACGGAGTTTCTGGAAACACAGAAGAAAATGAGCAGATACTAGAAAACGAGGGCAGTGAAACACTATCACCACCTTGAAGGCCAGACATGGAGGATTGGAGACGGGAGTCTCATCTTCCCACAAAACGGTGGTCACGCAGCAATGCAATTCATCCCAAGCATGACATCGACACCTCACGCGACCTCGAACTCGACATCGGTAGTGAGAACACGGCAATAAATCACCGAGGCCATGGGGATTTTAGCGAAACGCAAACTTGGGCCCAAATGGCTGAGCGAACGAGCAATTGAAGAAGACGAGAGAAGAATACCGTTCAAGGACAAGAGCAACAGACGCAGGAAGACAATCGATTTGAATGAAGTCCCAGTGGTAAAACACGATATAACCCACTCCCTTATGGTAGCGGGAATAAATCTACATGACACATTAGCACAGGGTGTTCGGAAACCAATGCAAGCACTTACCTTACTGGGAAGGTTCTGAGAAGTGGAAGCCTTGGAAGTAGAGCACGGTGGCCTGGCTTTCCATAGAGCAGCAGTATTCGTACGAATCTCTGCTCTCTTCTGCACACAACGGGGGCAACAAGGGTGAGTGGAGCTAACACTCGAATGGGGTGAAGAGACTCACCAGCTTTCAATGGATAAATGATGTCATCGCTCGAGCTCAACCGCAGATGAGTACACTCACGACCTGTCAACGGGGATCAGCCATTTCATTGATTAGCGATGCTCCATTTCGACTGCAGATCGATGCGCTTACATTCTATGAATGGATGGGTGACGCTTCAGTCAGTATGGTTCGAGCTCGATGGTGTACCGACCAACTGACCAACTGTTAACAGAGCAGTAATGTGTTCAGTGAGTATGGGCCATGGCGCGAGGGAAACGGAGAATCAATACACTCACACCCTAACAATAGATTAGTGAGTGCATCGGTGAGGAAGACAAGAGGTCGACAGAAGATGATCACACTCACAAGCTGTCAACGGGTCGACGATTTCTTCGGTCAGTGGCTCATGATCAGTAGAGGACCAATTTGCAGACCTCCTGCCAACACACAATTAATTGATTTAGTCAGAAATGCTCGAGCTTGAAGGAGGATTGAGACACTCACATCCTGCACACAGGGGGCGATAACTTCGATCAGTACGGGCTCGAGCTTGAAGAAGAATCAACACACTTACAACCTGCAAACAATGGGCAAGGCCTTCGATTAGCATGGATCAAGCTGGAAGGAGGGTTGACACACTCACAACCTGCGCATAATTGAATCAGCATGGCTCGAGCTTGAAGGAGGATCGACATACTATGAATGGTGGGCAAGGACTTCTATTAGAATGGCTCAAGCTCGAAGGAACCTCGACACACTTACACCCTGGGAATAGTGGACAAGGACTTCGATCAGCATGGGTCGAGCTCGGAGGAAGATCGAAACTCACATACTGCAAACAGTGTGCAAGGACTTCGATGAACATGGCTCGAGCTCGAAAGAGGATCGACACACTCACGAACTGCGAATAAGTAGTGGGCAAGGACGTCGAGGAGCATGGCTTGAGCTCGAAGGAGCATCAATGCACCCACATCCTGTGAAATATGGGTAAGGACCTCGATGAGCATGACTCGGACTCGGAGGATCGACACACTCACATCCTGGGAACAGTAGACAAGGAGTTCTTTCAGCATCGCTCGCGCTCGAAGGAGGATCGACACACTCACATGTTGCGAAAGATAGGCAACGACTCGATGAGCATGGCTAGAGCTCAAAGGAGAATTGGGACACTTACAACCTGCGAATAGTGGGCAAGGACTTCGATCAGCATGACTCGAGCTTGAAGGAGGATCAACACACTCGCACCCTGTGAACATTGGACAAGGAGTCCTATCAATATGGCTCGAGCTCGAAGGAAGATCCACATACTCACACCCTGCGAACAGTGTGCAATGACTTTGATCAGCATGGCACGAGATCGAAGGGGGATCAACACACTCACATCCTGCAAACAGTGGGAAACGACTTGGATCAGTATGGCTCGAGCTCGAAGGAGGATCGATATATTCACCCACTGTCAATAGGTAGGCAATGAATTGTATCAGCATGGCTCGAGCTCAAGCAGGATCGACACACTCGCATACTACGAACAACGCGAGAGGACGGCAGTCAACGTGGATCGGGTTCAAAGGAGGATCAGCACACTCACCCTGAAAACAGTGGACAAGTACTTCGATCAGCATGGCCTGAGCTCGAAATAAGATCGACACACTCACAGGCTACGGACAGTGGGAAAGGACTTTGATCAGCATGACTTGGGCTCAGAGGAAGATTGACACACTCACACCCTGCGAACAGTGTGCAACGACTTCAATCAGCACGGCTCGAGCTCGAAGGAGGATCAACACACTCACCCTGCGAACAGTGACCAAGGACTTCTATGGGCATAGCTCGAGCTCGGAGGAGGATCGACATGCTCACATGCTGCCAACGGTGGGCAAGGACTTCGATCAGCATGGCTCCGGCTTGAAGGAGGATCAACATACTCACAAACTGTGAATAGTTGGCAATGACTTGGATCAGCGTGGCTCGAGCTTGGAGGAGGATCGATATACTCACAACCTATCTATCTGAGTTGTTAACCTGAGTTGTTAGCTATGGTCCTCTATCAACTAGTTCTTCACGCGGAAGTCCCATCCGTGCAGGGTCCTAAAATCTGTGGACGTCTGACTGATGGCGTGCTGCTGTGTGCCATCTGGGTATGACCCATGCTCTCCAGTTTAGAAAATTAGTATTTCGAATGTGTCCAAAGGCACGACTTGCCATGGAGTAAATATCAATGTTGCATCAACAATTTGCACAGGGGCTAAGACCAGTTAAGATGGACCTCTAAGGAAACCATCAATCGGTGGATGTCAAGGTGTGTTCCGATAAAAAAAATGCTGTCATCAGCAGGTTTTGAACCTACACAGGAAAGAGAAACAGATTTTGATTCTGTTGTGGTAACCATCAGGCTAAGACTAGTTACAATGAGCTGCCAAAGAAACCATCAGATGAGTTCTGATAGAAAAAACCTTGTCGTCGGCAGGTCTCGAACCCCAAGAGAAATAGATTTTGATTCTGTTGTGGCGACGACCAGGCTAACACCAGCTACGGTGCGCTTTCAAAGAAGCCGTCCACGAGTGAACATCCAAGTGTGTTCTGATAAAAAAAACCTCGTCATCAGCAGGTTTTGAACCCGCACAGTCCAAGATAAACAGATTTTGATTCTGTTGTGGCAACCGCCTGACTAAGACCAGTTGCGGCGAACTTCTGAAGAAACCGTCCATGAATTAATGTCAAAGTGCGTTCTGATAGAAAAAAACTATAGTTCAGCAGGTTTCGAACCTGCATAGTCCAATAGAAACAGATTTCGAATCTGTTGTGGTAACCACACCAGCCACGCCAAAGTCTTTGACTCACACTTGACGACCCATCCTAAGTTGAAAACCTATGGGGCCCCTGATTGACGCTCCCCGAAAAGATGACATGAACAGTCAAGTTCGAGTCTGAACGTCTACGAGACAATAGAATTGCCCCGACGAGGGACGAAGACTAAGATAATTCTGATTCACCATCATTAGCAGCAAGTTCAATGTGATTGACATTACCACTAAGTATACACGGAGTTTCTGGAAACACAGAAGGAAATGAGCAGATACTAGAAAACGAGGGCAGTGAAACACTGTCACCACCTTGATGGCCAGACATGGAGGATTGGAGATGGGAGTCTCATCTTCCCATAAAACGGTGGTCACGCAGCAATGCAGTTCATCCCAAACATAACATCGAGACCTCACGCGACCTCGAACTCGACATCGGTAGTGAGAGCACGGCAATAAATCACTGGGGCCATGGGGATTTCAGCGAAACGCGAACTTGGGCCCAAATGGCTGAGCGAACGAGCAATTGAAGAAGACGAGAGAAGAATACCATTCAAGGACAAGAGAAACAGACGCAGGAAGACAATCGATTTGAATGATGCCCCAGTGGTAAAACACGATATAACCCACTCCCTTATGGTAGCGGGAATAAATCTACATGACACATTAGCACGGGGTGTTCGGAAACCAATGCAAGCACTTACCTTACTGGGAAGGTCCTGAGAAGTGGAAGCCTTGGAAGTAGAGCACGGTGGCCTGGCTTTCCATAGAGCAGCAGTATTCGTACGAATCTCTGCTCTCTTCTGCACACAACGGGGGCAACAAGGGTCAGTACAGATACGGACAAAGTTTGCAAGCCGTCGTGATAATATTGATGGTCGTGATGAGACCATACATGATTGTCATGCTGTCTCAAAGCCATATTAAATGCGGCAGAAGCAGAAAAGACAGTGGGTATACTTCAGGCAAGATAGACCGGTCGAAATGTCTGTTGAGAATTATACCAACTGTCGATAGTAGGAATGCGTGCAGGACCAAATGTCAACTCCACGGTGACCCCATTATGATTGGAAACAAAACGCAGCACAATGCAGTCATGCAGAAAAGACGATAGCACGGAGAAATCTCGACTCATCGTTAACATAAATGACAGTAGGAATATCAGTGAAGGGTCCAATGACTTGATAACAACTAAAGGCACAGTCGACGATTAAGATCAACATACGCAGTGAGAAACACAACACCGACTACTGTCATAGCGGGAATGAAGCACTGCGCAGCCTGAGTGAGTCGCATATCCTGGAGGGTAAGGGCTGCTCAGTGAGCTCAGGGAAGGAGTCCGAAGGATAGATTCATTCGCCACTAATGTTGTGATATTAATAGTAATGCTCGCTGGCAGCTGCGGATCTACCTCAGTGAGCACGGCGCGCAGAGTCGTTGCAGACTGGCGTAGAACTGGTTTGTGATTCATGTGACAGGACCATAGCGTGAATAGGTGCATACCAATAAAGTTCGAAACACGGACTTCAAAATAAGTTGCGGCATATCGGCAAATCGAACCGTAACCTATCGTCCACCATACAAATGAGGGTAGGCAAGCACAGACAAGTCCAGACGAATACAGACAAGTCCAGATCAATACAGACAAGTCCAGACGGATACAGACGAGTCCAGACGAGTCCATATGAGTCCAAATGATGGTAGGCAAGCACAGACAAGTCCAGACGAATACAGACGAGTCCAAATGAGTCCAAATGATGGTAGGCAAGCACAGACAAGTCCAGACGAATACAGACGAGTCCATATGAGTCCAAATGAGGTAGGCAAGCACAGACAGATGCATGCAAGTACAGGCAGGTCCAAACGAGTGCAGGCAAGTGCAAAAGAGTGCAGGCAAGCGCAGATGAATGCAGGCAACATGCAAGTCCAGGCAGGTCCAAACGAGTGCAGGCAAGTACAAACGAATGCAGGCAAGTCCAGGCAAGTCCAGACGAGTGCAGGCAAGCGCAGGCAAATCCAGGCAAATCCAAACGAGCACAAGGAAGCATAAATGAATGCAGGTGAGTTCAGACAAGTCCAAAAGAGTGCAGGAAGGTTCTGAGAAGTGGAAGCCTTGGAAGTAGAGCATGGTGGTCTGGCTGTCCATACTAGTAGTAAGTGTAGTTTAATGCGCACTTACTGTTTGGAAGCCACAGCAGTGGCCCAAATATTTGTAAGCACATTCGGATTTCCGCAATCAATGTTAGATTTAGACATTTTGATGCGACAATAAAGACGACCTAGTAAATACTTGCATATTTTTAAAAAAAGTGTGAAGCCTACAAAAACGAAACATGTCTACCGGTTCCTATCTCGACATGTCTAATTCGAGCTACGAAAACAAGTGTCAATCAACAGCATAATTGTTGCAACCTGATAGAAGTAAGCTTATTGTAGTCCTCCCATCGCTTTAACAAAACAGGATCGAGAGAGATAACGTTATCAATATGATTTTTGAGCGAATCATGTAGCGGTTTAAATTCTGTACCCGAAAATGAAACCTCGACAAACTTCCCGGTCTTCAGTTCCTGTAAAGCACACTTGACGGCGGCAGCGGACGTGCAAAAAAGACTCTTGAGGCTTTTGAGGTGCTCATAGAGCTTGAGTTCTTTTATGGTATTCAAAAGAACGTCCCACACCACATAGTTTTCGAGGAAGCGAAGGATTCCGTTCTCGTCCTTACCGAAAACATACCTGGGTGGGAATATTGTATCGTCGAGGAGGTTCTCAACCTCTGCTGCCTGGTAATCTGGTTCGGGAGTTGTCGACTGTGGTGGAGGACGCAGGTGGAACCCACGCTGTACACCGGCGCGTGCGTGCCTCTTGCATGTCTGCATGATAGACCTGCAGGTATCTGACAGTATCACATACAGCGTCTTCCAATTTAAGGCAGCCCATTTTTTCCCGAACGCCTCTGATGCACAACCAAAAAATTCAGTCGTTATCAGAAAGTTGTAACATTGACTTGCCTTGACTATATTCTGCTATTGCAGAATTTTCTAGCTGACGTTCGACTACCTGCTCCCTGTCCATCCCTGTCGATAAAGAGAGCTCGTTCACCGCATAATATATCATTTTATTTTGAGCGGACTCAACGATTCGCTTGTGCCGAATATTTGACGGGTTGTATAGAAGCTCTGACATGCTGGGTTGGGGCGCGGACGGTGTGGATATGGTGGTAGGCTGGGGGGGAGCTGCCATTGATGGTAACGATTCCGATACCTGGGACTGCAAATCCGACCCCTTCTGAACTCTTCTCTATGGCAAGTTCGTCAGTGATTTATCACTGTAATTTATGTCAGTCACCCACCGCCTTCTTTGGGGGCGGCCACTGGTATTGGTGAAACGTCACAGGAGTACGTTTTTTTACATCTCGCTGATTGCGGCTAGCGTCTTGACTCGAGCTAGCAGTATCCTCCGCATCGTATATCTCCTTGCGAGGAGGATACTCCTTGCTACCTGACGGTAATAGGGCATCCTCACTCTTGGTGAGCAACGGTTGGTTGTATCCTTGGAAGAAGGAACCAAGATGATCGGGAACACGAAAAAGGTGGCCTGGTGGCCCCAAAGTCGAGTAATGATAATTTGAGGTTGCAATGACAGGAGCTGCGACCGCAATTTTTGATTCAAGGCGAGCACTAAGATTTCCCTGCGGATACATGAGCCCAGCCTCCGAGTCTGGCTGGAATTGATTGTGATTGTGCACAGCACCACCGGAGGCAGGTGCCATGACATGACTATGAGGGTGGGAGTGTGATTGTGGATTCGGGTACATGTTACTGCTACCATGAGGCAGTAGGGGCTGTGGGGGCATGCTCGTAGTAGAAGGCGGAGGATCGAGATGGTCACCTGGCCCAAGATCACGATGGAATGACCAGTGATTCTGAAAACCGTTGTCAAACGCAAGGGTGGGCTCGGAGTTCGAGTCGTTGTGCAGCATGAGCTGACTTTGGCCAAAGCCAAGCTCAGAGGGCGGACGATGCTGCATCATGAGACCATCAGGATGATCATGATATCCGTCCTCAGTGCGCAGTGCCGTAGCATACTGATCATTGAAGGTGCCGTCGAAGTCAACTGTAACATTGGTGCCGTCGAAGAAATGATTGTGGTAAACATCGTCATTCGTCGGAAGTGGCAGTTGGCCAGAGGGCTGCATTGCAACAGTTTGTTAGTAGATCGCAAAGTCAGAAAATCTGCACACTGAGCAGGGTGAGTCAGACCCCGGCTCAATGTCCAGATTTCCGTGATAGGAAGACATTCACGTTATGATGTGGGCAAACTGCAACGAGTTGCGATTTATGAAGCGGTTTGAATTGAAGAATCCGATATTGATTGCCAAAAAAGGTCATAACATGTAATACATACTGGTCAACCATTATGTGCTCCACGCTAGCTGCTCAATGACAAAACTGGCAATTTCCTGAGCCTACTGAAAGTTAAAGATGTGAATTGACGAGGTCTAGTGAGGTCTAGGATGTGCTTGAAAATTGCTCATAGATAATTAATTACTAGGTGTTGGCGCTGCGCGCCGTAAGGTTTAACGGTTAGGTGAGGTCTCGTGCGGCGCTTAACGGTGCTCGGATCCCAAGTGGTTGTAATTGAGCAGCCCTATTCCCGACGCCCGGTCGTGTAGGCGTGCTCGATTCTTACGAACCAGCGAGACTCCATTTGGACTGCCGAAGTCACTCAAGCGAACACACCAAAGCGAACAATTGACTTCAAAGTTTACAGCTGTTTTCATAAACATGCGGAATCGCAAAAGTTGAAACTCGCGCGTCGGAAATGCGCGGCCAGGACCTCGTAAGCACTTGAGGCAATACAGCGCTGAACAGTGAACACTCACTGTCACAGTTAGTATGCCACTACGCACTGTTTGAGCAGACTTGAAAGCTCGAATTCCTATTCTACGTTAACATGGGCATTCTGTCAAGCATATATGCCATCTGCTTGGGGTCAAGATGACTCTCGTATACAAAGTCTTGCAACTTTTTCAAGTTCCCTTAGTTTCACAGTACCACTGCAGCAATCAAGGCCGGCGTCGCAGCCTCACTGTCAACGACATCGCATTCATTACAACCATCCTCCGTCATCGTCCCACCATCTATCTTGATGAGCTACAACATGAACTACGCTCTCGCCGTTAGGGTATAGCACGGGTACGGGCCACACCGCGGGTATGGGGGTCACAGGTATGGCGAGTACGGGTACGGTGTAGAGATGTGCTACCCGTGGTCATACCGTACCCGTCAGCACGGTATACGGGTATGTTCACGGGTAGGTGCATTATCTCCGAATGTTGTCCGCGGTGCTATATGATGGACATGACAGGATTCGCCACCCACTACGATCCTTATGTTTCGGAGGCCGTTGACTGCAACAGTGACCCACCTCTATCCTATTTCTCGCTGCTTCAGTATCCCTACCAGTTCGTATTCTTCCGTCTCGGTGACACATTACTACTACTGATTACAACTCGGTGATTCAACAGTATAAAGTAAGGTATGCAGGCTCTACATTTCTCAATCGTCCCACTCACTCCATTATCATGGTTAACCAGCCTACTGCCAATGACACTGCCTCGCTCGCTGAGTCTACCTCAATGCATTCAGATGTATCGTCGTCTCCGCAGTCCATAGCAGATAATCAAAACGGTGTTAAGCTGATCCTTCCACAGGTCAAAGCAACCCCATCCGAGTTGCACTCTGCTGCACCGGAAGTCATTGATGTTGATGAAAATAATACAGCTCCTGCTGCTGAACAGGATGACGAAGCTGATCTAGGTAAGTGAACTTATTGCTTGTGTCTATGTGGACCTTGATCCCAGCTTATGTCTTGCACTATAGCTACATCGACTGCAGTTGAACGTGTATTTTCGCAAGGCCGGCACCTTCTACACTTCACTCGAAACTGTTTGTCTCCGTCATCAACCCGTGCATTCCTGTCTTGGCTCATGGCTCCGCTGTGATCTGCTAGCACCTGAGGACCTTACTAATATCATGAAGTCCTTGAAGAAAAGAAAACGAGAGGACAAGAGTATTGGGTGAGGGTATTGGACCTACATAGTACTGCTACTTCTTGTATGTGTACCCGCGGGTAAATGCAACACCGCGGGTAAGCTGCTATACCGCGGGTTAGTACGGTAATACCGTACCCCTACCCGCACGGGTACGGTGTTGATCTTCCGACCCGCGGGTATACCCGTGCTATACCCTACTCGCCGTGGTGTGTTTGTGTCCATACCAACACTTTTTCGCACATTTCGTCGACTGCATGTCAATCGCAAGTGTATTTCGGCATATGCTCTTGAAAGGAACGAAGAACTACGTGCCATTTTCATGAATAGTATTGCTGAGATAGCACCTGACCCGGAAATGTTGATGTTCGGAGACGAGGCTGCAAAAGATGAAAGAACAATCATTCGACGCTATGGGAGATCAAAAATTGGAATAAGGTACGTCAAACTTTGGTATTACTTGAAACCATACTTTTTCCTCTCAGTAACCCTGTATTGTGACTTGCCATGTTTTGCGAGGATGATAGTCAGAAATTCAAGGTAGTTGGGCTCAGAGATTTGAAATACAAGTTCCTTGACTTTTGTAGACTTGACTTCCTCGGACTTTGCTTTGCCATTAGTTTCAGTAGTAGTCTTTGTGTATGTATCAAGATGGACAATGAATGTAGCTTTAAATTGAGGTATCTCAACGGAGGGTGATGGCGACAAGATCGTCTTTCAGCGAAGCACTCTGAATTGGTGTTGGATTTGTAGTGCTGTGGGCAGAAATATTTTGGAGCGAGTCCTGCCAAAAAAAAACGGCAGAACGGTATTCGGCAGAATGGCAAAAATCGGCAGAATTGTTTTGAGTGTTTTCGCGAGTAGTTCAAGATCATGGCAAAGATATTATCTAAAACTATTGCATAGACGCTACACCCTCCGACGACAACAGTGCATCAATGTTCCAGACTAGGGTACGGACGATAAGTCAACTCGCTGTTATTAACCTGTGTTAAAAAGCAAGCGGTTGCGTAGGGTTATTTACAAGCATGTTATTAACAGTCACGTGACCAAAAAATGACGATTTTCGCTGTAGCTACTACCAAAATTTTCCGCCCCGCTCAGTGTCCTTGTCCTCTAGGTCAGCATCATCCTCAGTAGCTAGGACTTTCCTTGCATTCATCAGACAATGCTTTGGTGACAATTGGTGCATGAAGGTTTGCATCTACTTCGATGTCAAAGGCTGAATCCTGCGCTGGTTCGGCTGCTAGCTTCTCATCAAGCCATGTGTCTTTTTCGTCTTCGAGAATTTCTTCCTGCTCATCTGTGCCCACAGATAGATAGCTGCCAGTAGGCTCGTGGCTTTGATGAGCAGCTGGTTCTTTGGGTGTTGAAATGATGGAGTCGAGATTGCTGAATGAAATGTCTGGGTGCCATCTTTCAACCATTTTCTAAGAGACGTGAGTTGTCAATACAGGCCACTGAATAGGACACTGACCTTTGGATCATACATATGCCATTGTCGAATCTGAGTCATGTCCACCAGTGTCTGGACATGTTGACGGTTCCTGGCTGCTGTATTCATCCTTGTGAATACTGACATTGTTCGTTCCTCGGGTATAGATGAGGGCTTGATTGAATAAAGTTTTTCTGCGATACACTGGAGATAAAGCCTGAGTTACAAGTAGTCAGGATTGGCTGAAACTCACAGCGAGTATGCAACCTTCAGGTATCTTCGTTAAGTGAGTCCAGTATGAGAGGATGCCCTGACCAGCATCCACCATCACATCATGGTCGGCCAACTGTTTTGCCATTGGTATTTTTCTGCTTCTTCGGCTCAATATCCACTAGTTGCCCCCTGAACTGAGGTTCTGCGGTGTCGGAATCATCATCAAGCATGTCGGCCTTTATTTTTGGGTAAGTAAACTGGACTGAATATCAAGTTGATTGGCAACTCACATGACTTCGCTTCTTCTTGAGCTTGAATATTGGTGCAATGGACTCATGGGGTAGTATAGTAGGCAGAACAGGCAGAACAGACACAGATGCAGACACTGGCGGTGATGGTATAGTAGATGAAAGTGGTGTAATGGACGTTGATGTTGGTGGTAGTGATGGCAATTGTGATGACATGACATGATGCTCGATAATGGCATTTCCATAATGCAAACGTGCAATATCTGTGTCAGAAGATGATAATAGAAGGAACTTTGTTGGTTGGACGAAATGAGCGAGGGCATTGACAGCTAAGACACCGCAGGAGTGCGTATCCTCCTGGCAGGAAATCTGTAGATCATCCCATGTCAAGGGAGTTGGTGAATGGTGCGAGAGCCACCAGTCAATGGCTGCCTTCAGGTTATTTGGAATAGCTGCGCCAAATGAGTTTCCATAGAGGACTTTCTGGTCCTCTGCATTGATCAGAACTGCAGTCCAATGGTTCTCGTGGATATGGCAAGAGATACCAAGGCTTTTGTAGTGTCCCTTGAACAACTGCTCGGCGGCATTGCGAAAAGGTTTCGCCTCCCGTGAGGTCAAATAATCTTTCTTGGCACGCTCATCATGTGCAAGTAATAGTAACAGCACAAAATATGCAGTTTCGAAGGTATGGTTCGATGCTACATCCTTATCTCCATATACAATGTCCAACATCATATTCATATTTGTATCGGTTAGCCATTTCTGCGATGCGAAATCTGCAAGGTCATGAATGGGTGACCAGTCACAGAAACCTTTCATGGAGCCTGACCAAGATAACCTGCTCAAGGCAAGATGGAAGGTAGAGGCCACTGGATTGGATTGGCGTTTGGTAAGGAAGGCTTCTGCCTGTCGCCATTTGTTTTGGATGTCAAGGAGAGTATATGCTTGGCGCCAAAACATCAGAATCCAGAATGGAAAAGATTGATTGATGTCGGCATGAGCATATACAATAGACCGGCTACCATCTAATCTTGCATGTTGCACCCCTTCTAGGAGCTGGTGCAGAACTGCAAGCTGGGGAAGCGGCTGTGTGCAGAGATAATTGAGATATGAGGTGTCCTCAGGCGGGGTGTCAGTGTCAAAGTATTTGCGCAATGGCGGAGCAGTCGTAATTGAAGCTGACGGGAGTGGGAATTGAAGGAATGATGAGACAGACAGATTCTGATCTGGGAGAATAATTGATTGCACTGATACAGGAATAATAAGAATATCATCATCTGATGCTTTCGTGTCAACCATTTTGAGTGCTCGACTGGTGCAAGACTCGGAGGGAGGGGAAGCCAGTTGAAACTTTCGTTGTGAGACACTCGATTCCCATGTCAGACCATAGCTTGCTTCCCTGCAAGATTTGCATTGTAAACGTCAAAGTAAATGATCTGCAAGGAACAACAGAAGGTCAGAGGGCGACTCACCAAGACTACAGGGGTCAATAGACTTATTAACACTGTGTCAACCCCCCATGGTCGTGTGCCTGTTATTAACACGCCTTTATCAGCAGTGTTATTAACAATTGACTTTCGTCCGTACCCTATTCCAGACTGCCTCCATGCCTTGTGACCCACGGCTCTTCAATAAATCCTGCAGGTGTAATTCTTTTATCAACTTTCTCCAGCTCGTTCCAGTCAATAATACCTCCTTCAAACGGATATCTGGGACTTTGTCAGCACCTTTTTGCAAGCCACGGTGTGATTCTAGAGCCTTGTTTTCAAACCTGCTAAATTCTGTTGGATTATCAGGGGTCGAGGTATGAGCTCGACACTTATCGGGAATCTTCAGGATCAATGGTGCATCAATGGCGCAATATTACCAGGCGTTGGCAGCATGGTTTTAGCATTGACTGGCATATATAAGGAGGTATTTTTCTGTAGGAGTACACTATGCATTTGTCAGTGGGTTCACTGTAAAACCTGAGTTGGTATTACTTCGCAGAACGTGTCCGAGACTTGCGTGCAACTCAACAAATTCTTCAAGCAGTTCTTCATCCATCATTGACTCTGGTTCAGTTGGGATAAGGTTGAGCTCCCCAGAGAAATGATGAAGAGTAAGTGGCAACTACTATTGATATCTATATACTGATGTCCATGTAGGAATTGCACAGTTCAACAAGAAATGTGCCACTCAGCCAGCACACTCAACTCCAGTCCTGTCTGACTTGCTGTTATTTCCCAATTCTTCTAGCACAGTGTATCATTTCCCTAACTCTCGACCTCATGACAGTAGTGAGATTCCATTGTTTTTGCAATCTCATGACAGCAGTGAAGTTTTGTCATTTTCGCTACTCAATACTACTGGAGCATCAACTTCATGGAGCCTATCTTCCAGCACTCAAGATACTGATAATCTCACTTTTGATCACCTGAAATTCATGTCTACTCTGATATCACAGCAGCACAATCTCGCAGTATGTTCCAGGTGTGATATTTCTGGAGGATATATTCTAGACAGTGCTGTGACAGCGAGGCATTTGACACCACACATTACTAATAATGAGGATACTCATCCTCTGTCGACTAAACTGTTCTCAGGTTAGGTTCTTGTCTTTCAGCACTTGTGCTTTTGGATCGCATGTGGCGCCTGCTGGGATCCACTTGTGGGATCCGTCTGCAGAAGTCATCATTATGAAGGCATCAGAATCGGCAGAGAAGGATGAGAGAGCTGCTTCTTTGAGTCCATTGTTGGTGAAGTAGAATAGCTTGCAGTAGTTGCCTAATTTCATCTTCCGAACTGCATATTTGCAAGGGAGGATGACAGGGTTGGAAGGTACATCAGCATCTCATACTGGAGCATATTTGGACTTATTCTTCTTTCGCTCTTCAGTGAGGGCTGCCTCTTGCTCTTCGAGGGTTATCCAGTGGTGCTCAGCTTCTTCGTCAGCTATCAGCCTGCGGTTTGCTTCAGCTGTGCATCTCTCTTCTTCAAGTCTGGTGGCCCAACACGGCCTGTCGGCTTGGTTCTGTATGGTCCAAAGGTTAGCTAGAAGTTCAGCTGCTTGGTCATCATCAATTGTATCATTGGTGAGATGAGCCCAAGCTGCGGTGTGTTCTTCTGTTCTAAAGTCTGGAATAACAGCAAGGTTGGGGTCTTCAGCTATGAGTGGCATGGTCTGAAGGCTCAAAGTTTGTGAAAGAATGAGAAAAGCAGAGAGAAATGGATGTGCAGGTCAACTGCGCTATACAACTGACACACGACTGACTTGATAAGATACAAGGAACCCTGCGCCACATTGCTTACTCATGCGTAGACTAACTTCTGCACTAGCCTCGTGCCTCGGTTAGCACAGAAAACCACCTATCACATACTTGGAGAAGTTTCGTTGTTCCAGCTTCCATTGGAGAACATGTAGGACTACTCAGCCATTGCAACATGCTGGCGTTGTTGAAAATTGGCACGTACGCAGTGTTACGAAATCTATAACATTAAATAATTATCACCAGCTAGCGATCAAGTCTGTCCGGTACCCTATCAGTTCAATCGTCATTCGCCTACTACAGTAATGGAACAACAGCAGACATAGACTACATAAGATAAGGACCCAGGCTGACTGATTGCGATAGCGTACATGATTTCTATGCGTGAATTATTACCGGCGAGTGTCCTAATAGAATTTGTCAATAAAATACTATTACTAATAGAAGCACACTGACTAGCCACAAAGTCTCCGGCAACATCCGATTTCTGGCCTGAGTCATCAACAGATGACCCGAACAGCTGGGACCTCTTGATATGATCTTTCATCCGATCCAGTTGAATATCGGTCCGATGGAGATATGCCTTGTTGCGGTCGCAGACTGCAGTGAGGAATTTGGCATCTGAGGCAATAGCAACCTGTGAATGCTTCTCAAGAGCCTTGTTCAGTAATGCTCGCGATTGTTGTTCTGCTCGAATGAACTGATTTCCCGCGTCCTGGTAGAGAAAATGAAGGAGGGTGCCACGTCTGTTATTTTCCTCGGCTTCCCAATATGTGGTATAGAGGCGCATACGTTGGCGTTCACGAACAGCCTCCTTGTAGTGCACAATAAGGCGGAAACCGTGAGGGCCAAGATCGTCCATATGCTGCAAGAGGATATCTCCAATATCTTCAGTCTGGAAATATGGCGCATATAATGAGCTACATATGTGTGTTCTCGAAAAGGGAGGGCCTACCTACCTTACTCGTCATGGTTTCCGGTAAATCATCGTCTGTTCTATCTAACATAGAATCAAAAATATGCCGCTCTTGAACAGAGGATGGCCGGCGATATGGATGAAAAGGAGGACTGTTTGTGTGACGTTGCTTTGGAGACTGGCGGCTTGGAGTCAGCGACCCAGTCCCAACAGAGGTATCAATGATGCGCTCAATGCTGCCTGTACGTTGAGAATTAGGAGTCAAAGGGAAAACAGAGTCATCATCCGTCTCTGCCGTGCTCTCTGTTCTCACTAGTGTATAAGTGAATCAGTGTACATCAGAATATCATAATATGAGTTATCAATACCCGATGCTCTAGTAGGGGATAAGCTTGGAGAAGAAAGCGGAGTAGAGCATGGAGGAGAGCTAGGGATGTTGGGTCCGCGACATGCAATACAGTCCTGAGGTACTAGACGTGGAACTTCGTATGGATTTGAAGAAGTGGATAAATTCATAGCTTAACTTGGGGTGTTGGTTGGGGAGGGCAGCTGTGAGTGCATAAGCGGTAAATAGCCATCGGACTTTGAAAGGGCTCACATCGGTCAAATCTCAGATTTCAAGACCTTTTCCTGCAAATGGCATGCGACTTGGGCGTGGAGTCGGACCAAGACAGCGATTAAATGATGGCGGGAAATGCCTGGTACATATGTTACTTGCCAATTTTGGTATATGCGGAGATTTAAACGGGGTACTGTGCTGTTGAGTGAACTGTGAGTGAAAATTAGCTTGGCTATACGGCTACGGTATCAGTAGACTATAACCTTGAAGTCTTCAACGTATAATAGTGAAGGCAGCCTAGGGAGTAGGATTTTTGTTAACTTGTGCCAGCAGTGAACTTGCCAAGTTCGTGAATCACTGATCAGTAAATTAAAATGATGAAACTTCCAAGTACTAGTGCATACCAAAACTGGCAGTGCATGTCGTAACTGCCATGAGTAGGTCACCATTCTTGGTATTTGAGGATATTCGAAGCAGTGTTCTGCCTCGCCAAAGTCGGCAAACATTCACTGGTGAACA
Organism: Suillus spraguei; assembly: GCA_016800925.1. Taxonomy (NCBI): domain Eukaryota; kingdom Fungi; phylum Basidiomycota; class Agaricomycetes; order Boletales; family Suillaceae; genus Suillus; species Suillus spraguei. Next base: position 136,384 of record JABCPU010000160.1, read on the forward strand.
TCTCCACGCCCACGGAGGCCTGGTGAATTCTAAAAACTATATGTCAAACTTGACCTTACGGCCGTCCTTTCGTAAATTCGGACCTTAAACCTGATTTGGCTACTATCTCGGCTGCTTGCATTCTGCCGTAACATAGTAATTGCAAGGCAGAAAAATAAAGTCCTTGTGTGGCTGACATTGTGCACGTACAACAAGTGATGAGCTACTTTACTGTATATCATAATGTTTATGGTCTATCTTGTTGGAATATCAGGGGTCGAGGTACGAGCTCGACACTTGTCGGGAACCTTCGGGAAAGATGGCGCGCACGTCGGCAGCATAGTTTTACCGCTGGCAGACATACTATATAAGTAGATAATTTACAGTACGAGTACGCGATGCGTTTGTTTACTGGTTCCCTGTACAATCGAGTTAGATCGTACTTCGACGATGTGTCTGAGGCTTGCGGATAACTCTATATCTAACTCACAAAACGGCCTCACCATCCAGCCTAATCAGCGAGAACAGCAGTCACCCGTGTATGGTGGTTTAAATTATATGCCTGCACAAGGTGGAAAAGACCCTTGTTGCAGGAGTTCACAGCTGGACACCAGCCTCGTCAACAGTGGCAAGTAAAACCCACTCACCAAAACGATTATCAGTTCGATGCGTAGTAGACATTTCCATTTCCTTTTTTCATGATCAAACCATTCACTGGATTGGGATTTGTGTCGGAAGAGTGGCATCATCCAAAAGAGACGTCATGGCCGGACAGTCAGTGACGTTCTTACCGTTTTTCTTTTTGTAAATCTATGGTCGCTATAGGACACATGGCAATTCATGTCAGCGGCGCTATTGCTTGATTCAACGAAGCACCAGGAGTTTGAAGACGACCTCGAGTCCTTCATGTACTGACATGGACGTCAATACGCTACTGTCCAAGCAATCTGACTGTTCACGAGGACACTGCCTATCTTCAATCGACCTTTGACGAAGTACGCGAGAAGAACGGTGTGTTGAAGTGGTTGTCTAGCAAGGAACACATATCTCCCGTCCGAGTTGGTCAAATTTTCAACTGGTTCACCTCTCCTTGGTCTTCTGAGAGAGATCAATGTTCTGTTTGCTGTTCGTCACCAGGAACCCCCATCCTAAGAAGAATTTCTTCACTTCGAAAGGACCAAGTCCATCGCAGATTTGTTACGGCCGTTCTGGGTCGATCTTCTTACTCACCTTAATGTCGGGCAGTATAACAAGAAGCTCGACAAACTTAAAAGCTCTTCTTGGTTCCCTTCGACGATTCGTGCTTGCCTGAAAAACATAGACCTTCGATGGCCCACGAATGACAAAGCCGAGCGTCTGCTATTCGCAGCCAAGTCCGGTGCCACAAAGAAGCAGGAGGCGAACCGTATTAACAGTAAGGACGAGGCAAGGGCCCACAGTCGTTTTCCAGGGGAGTTAAACCATTCGGCGGGTTGGAAGTCGACCACCAAGGAGAATAGCGTGTCAAAGCGTCGAAAGGTCGCATAATGCTGCGCATTAACCAACTATTTCGAAACATGGAGACAATTTTTCGGTTGTAGGAAGCTACGATAGACGATAAAACAGATGCATGCACATGTACAATCATAGAATGAAATAGATAATCAAGAGACTGCTGGTGCGCTGATGAGCAGTTGATAGTACATACTGTTGGGTTCCTCGTGCCAACTTTAGCAGTGTACATCATCACAGTGGTGAGATAGAACAACTGCCGCGGTCACGGCTGTACTAGTAGCTCTTTCCGCTTCGCCTTGATTTTTTCGTGAAATATTTGCGCCGTCCGACAACTTGCTGTGAAAAAAGTAACATCAAGTATGGGATCATGGAAGCACCATTCAAACTATCCCGGATCCCTTCGAGCACCTGAATCTCTTTCTTGTCCCAGTTCACCTCATGCCTACTATCTCACTTTTGTCGTCTTGACCTTATTGCCGAAGTCCTGGATTGCGTGATGTGGGTTGCTGAAAGCATAAAATACAGCGCATACTTGCGGATGACAGCATGAGGATGGGAAATGATACGAAGGGCCAAGTCAAACGGTGCAAACGCAAGCGCAGATGGCAACTCGACAAGGTTCTTGATATATTCATCTACCGCTGCTAACAGTGGAAGCTCAATATATATCAATATTAAATAGATCAACATTACGAACCATATTCATATTTCCGTTGGCGCGGGGTTGCTAAAGAAAGACCGCCAATGTAACGATTTTAAGGGCATGACCTCCACTAGATTACTGCGCAAGAGATATGATCTTTTTCGTACTTAACTTTCCGAATTCCAAATACAAACGAGCTCGAGTATCCAACCTGATGTCGCATCCCGCAAAAATAGCCTGTGTTCACCGTCGTATGGTTGGAGGTAACATCGGATTGTATTAGGTAAGCAACCGAGGCGCAAGCTTCTCCGAATGGCTGAAAACTACCAGTAAGATCATCTTATCTCGACACTCATCCCAATTCATCATTCTATCATTTTCTCTCATATCTGAGAATAACGTCAGATTAAGTTGAATTTCTTGTACCCTCGGCCCATAATTTGATTCAAGCAGAATAAGTATGATTCCCCTTGATCGCAGTACCCCTGCGTGGCCGACACAACTAGGACGGTACGCCCCAAAGGGAAAACAGTGAGTATTCATCATTATTTTCTTTCAAGTAACATCTAATTTTACCAGGGCGCCACCACCAATTCCCGATTTCCTGATAGAAGAAATGCAATTTGACGACTTTAGGTCGATACACTTTCTCACTAACCATTGGTCGCACTAACCCAACATTAACAGGCACAATGTATATGGGGAATGGGAGGAGCACATTCATCCATCTGGAGCTGCTTATTATTACAATCAGACACGGGTGAGTGGTGGTTGGGTGGATGTTAGCAGTATCCCCATTTCGCTGCAATAGAAAACGTACACAGGATTGAATGTGAGAGATTGTCCAAAATTTCGGTTGGACAACTTTGAGGCGTGGGTGAAGTCCACAAGAGGCAAGGTAAAGGGTGATCTCATCATAGTTGCTGAGCCGGCTAGGACTCGGAATGTAGCTGGCGATGTCTATCTGTACTACCTGGTGGCGCCAGATACAAACATCATTGGCTGGCTGAATCCCTTGGATGGAACCCATCTCTTTAGAGAATGTGATTTCGCTAGGGAATGGAACCATAAAAGTGCGTTACATTTTAGTGCCATGATCTGTAGATTAGATTGTTATTCAGGACTTGAACTCGAAGCCCAGTTTTGGTGAGTGGCTGTTGATATTAACATAAAGGAACGATTCAAACAAACTGCTTGACAGGAAACACGTAGAATTCTTTCCCCACAACTTTAAGCTGGATCGCTGCCTTGTAAGAAAGCTCCGAGCTGAACTTGATTGGTTCCATGCGGGTATATTCTATTACGTTCTAGCGCTGTATAGAATGATCTAAATGAAGTGCAGATGCATTAACTTTGGAAAACTCCACTTCCGCTACCATATTCTCTACCAAGGAAGCAACAGAGAAAATCATCGCTAGACTGGCAAGTCTAGGTATGTCTTGCATTGCCCATTTATGGCGTCCTCGTGACGGAAGTGTAGATGATCTTACAGGTTCTGATGAATGTATAACAGAACCAGGCGTCGCGCTATTTGGTGAGAAATTGTTTTGAAAGTAAGATAGCATGGATACTTATATTGTTATCATCAGGTAGACTATGCCATATGCTACGTGTGTTAACCGACTCTCCATCAGATATTGTTGCTGACTAGACGATGCAGGTCACCACCAATACCTTAACTATTACGGACAACCTGAAGCCCGTCTTTTACGGTCCCATTCAACGGGCCTCAGGCATAGAAAGAAAGAGCCCTTTCGCTTCATAACCACGCTAGCCATGTTGTGCCTTCCCGTGTTGGTTCGAAAACGCCTCGACCAAATTTATGTTGACGGCCTCGTCAATTCCTTCGACATCAAGAACTTTGTTGATGACTTTAACACACAGAATACAGCGCAAATAACTTTGGTGAGTGATATATTACTAGGGTAGAGAATGAGAACTCATTTACCTGTGGCAGGCAGGGGTTATCATGGCTATAGATGCCGGTTTCCTTGCTGTCCAAGGTGTAGGCACAGGAATGGTAGCAGAATCTATTTTAAAGGGATCCATTATATTCTGTGTCGGCTGTATGTTCTCAGGAATGTTTGCACAACACTTTGGAGAGAAATTGAAAACGCTCAGATTTGCGGTTAGTTTTATTTTATATTCTGCGACTGTAAGTCTGACAATTATTACTTAACCAGGCATATTATCTGGATCAGGGGATGACAGTCGTCATTGGTGTGTTCAGCGCACCTAGATTTTTTTGTATCATGAGGCAAGTAAACTTTTGGATTACACTCCCTTACTTTTCACTCACAAAGATGTACTTAAGCATCGCATGGTCCAGCATCGGATTTATTGCCAGTGCATTCATAAACACTGAGCACTCCATACCCGCCCTGATCACTTGCGCTTGCTGCCTCCTCGTCGTGATAGGCATCTTAGGTCCATTGGCTTGGCATGGTTCAAGAGCAGGACTAGTACCATACTTTCAAACCACTGAAGACTGAAATTCTATTGTACGTATTTTGCTGTATGTATGAAAACTTTTTCACTACTAGCCAGGTCGTTCGGCTCAACCCGGAGGTTGCCGGTTATGTTATTGGCGCTACTACTTCTAAATATTTTCCTCGCCCGGCGCAGCCTTTGATGGAGAGGTGCTTACTCTACCAAGGGCAGGTGACGACGACATCATTATAAAAACGATCGCGAGCACACTACTCACGGTGGGCGATTGTTGGGTAAGAGATTGGTGTCTACTGTTGTCGTTGATGTGAGATTGACATAGCTTTGCGTATATTTACATCTGTTTTAGCAGATTTCAGAATGTCCAGTTTTCACTGGGGTTCATGCACATGACTGAAGCGCATCTTGAAACCTATGAATGAAAGGGTGAGTCACAATAGGCTGCTGAGTGATACAAGGCAAGCAAATGGATACTGACAAATGAATCGATGTGATGGAATTACTGTGACTGCAGGATCACAGATAAGCGAGGGAAAGGAAATATCCATCCCCAGAGTCGCTGCCACCAAAAGAGACGGCATATCCGTAGTGGAAGACAAATGGTGCAAGGGCCCTGGTAAGTCGGAATGCCAGCAGTGGCCTCGGTATGCACACCAAACTTAACATGGCCTCCACCCCACCCCACAATGTGCGTAATGGTAGCGGTAAATATGGGGGAAGGGGTGGGGATGGAACTCATGTGCAGGGTGTATTGATAAACAACGATGGTGTCGCCAACACCAAGTTGCTCAGACGGAGAACTCGGTCCACAGTAGCCGTTGAACACCCACGTGTCTGAGTCAGAGTCAGCGCTGAAGGAGGGGTTGATAACAAGTGAAGCGGCTACCGATGTGACATCATATTATAGGCCAGGAGGAATGATACTGGGGTTCACAGTACTATATGATAGTCCAGAAGATTTCCGTCTGGTCCGTTTTGTCCAAAGACGCACTGGGATTTACCCTGGAGGAAACAACGTTCAAGCAGTTTAAGAGACCGGACTTGAAGCTCCTTGCATGGTCAGCTAATCATCGGCTTAATGCTGAACTGTATGCTACGCTGCTCGGACACTTAGCAAACGTTCGGTGAGCATGGCGTCGTTACTGTACCATTATCCAAACTAATTATCCGCCAGCTTTGTGAGTGTCACGGATCGTTTTCTTTGCGAGCTCGAGCCTGTAACGAAGGGTCAAGTGGCGAAAGACCTCGATACGAAGTACAAGCATCTAGTGAAAGGGCTCTGTCACGTTCAACTGAGAGTGAGATCCTGTCCTCTGTATTTTTGTGTTCATGTATCAGCTAGGTATGGCCGCCAGAGGCATTTGAGGAGGGAGCCGAGTTTCTGGAATTATTAGCCAAGTCTTTCGCAAATGCGCATGGTCTTCGGTTCAAGATCGCTTTTGCCGATACGTTGACTCGTCTCTTGCACCCCATTGGAAAGGTATTTCCTATTTGCTGGCTGGTACTGGTACACGCTAATATGACCTCAAGACGGCGCAGGCCGAGGTCAATCACCCACAATGAGAAAAGGCGATCGAAAGGATCTATTCGTAATAGTCTATCTATGAAATGGAATGAACCTTCACATCTCGCGAGGGTCGTCTTAGAAACATGAGATTGTATATCCTCGAGGTGCGCACATATCAGCCTAGAATCTGAACAGATCAACCAAAACTGTCAGAATCCACCAAACAAAATGTGAATGGGGCCTTAGGCCAGAACAATGCATGCAGGCTAAGGACAGAGTGAGTCTAAGGAATATCCGTCGATAAGGCAGGAAGGATTACAAGTGACAGCCGAGTTATATCATTCTGATCAGTGTGAAGTTTGCATGCGCTCTTGTTTCATGTCGATCCCGAGGCGGAGCAATAAACTATTTACTTTCAACTGCCGCAGCAAGGCCTGTGCACCGGACAGAGAGGTCAATACGAAACTCTAGAACAACCCATGACGGAAATACAAGATACTATGCAAGAATGCCCACCAAGAGCCCCTGTTTGCGGGATGAAGACTTGAGAGTCCTGGTTCAGGACTTGCACGAGCTAAGCGAGTTCTTCCAGAAGACGAAGCCTCAGGCGCAACTCCTACCGAGTCAGCAGCTGGAAGATAGAGTCGCCTCCATTCTAGCTAGATCTACAGACGACTCCAACGACATGCCTCAGACTCCATTCGGGGATGTACTCCAGATCGGTGGAGCTCTGATCTTAAGTCCGAGGTTGACGCATTCAAATATGACTCTCCAGCCTTTTACTCGCTGACTAGCGCCATAAAATGATAGGCATACATACAAAGATCTAAGGCATGCTCACGGTCTGAAATGAAGGTCCACGTTGACGATAGAAATGGTGGACATGCCCACTTCTGCGCATCCTTCAGGTGTCAACTTAAAGCGAAATACGACACTTGAAAAGACGGAGGGACAAGACGTGAAGTACCAGCACAACACTTTACTCAATCGCAACCGCATTGCTGAGCGCTTCGGTGACAGGGACGAGATAGAAGATAGGTCGAGTGCCAACCATAGTGATGCACGGAATAGTGTCATGGCATCAAGGGGGGGAGTGATCTGAGGATCCGTTTCTCATTGTTGTCTTGATACGCGACAATCGCTTCTGCAATGACCTGTGGTTCTGGATTAAGACCTACTGAATACGGTTTTGTCATCTTGCAAAACAAGCAAGATCATCGATCGCAGATCGAGCAGACACACATCTGTTTCGGCAACTCGCTGGTTATCGCCACAGATCCGTAGTGGGATATTATGACGTGCGGTGAGGATTAAGCCACGTTCAACGAAGCCGAGTATCTGAAGAGTTTTCTGAGCAAACGCGTCAATGAAACTTTCTTGAGTGACATTGGTAGCCAGGTCAAGATGGCCTAGATATTCGAAAACGGCGTCTGAGATATTCTCGTCATTAAGGCTGGGATTAAGGAGGGATGGATCTACACCCTCCAAGGGCGTTCCATGGTTTTGACGAAAAAACTGTTCAGGCGACTGAGGCGTGACGGTGATGTTGTATGCCATGAGATCGTTGAAAGTCCAATCACTACCAGACTTTGCAGACCGGATAAGGCGAGCACCGTCAACCATTTGCGATTGCACCTTTTAGGAGGGAGATCA
>JABCPU010000161.1:0-143108 GCA_016800925.1 Suillus spraguei
GCTCTCTCATACCAATGTCAACTTTCTAATGGACTAATCTGATACTATTACTTCACCCCCACTGGACTGTCTGCAAGATGATGACAGGATGCAGGATGACAGAGAGGTCCTCAACAGCCCTCTGAAAGTAGTGGGGAAAAGACAACAAATGTTTGCGTTGCTGTAAAGATACAATCTAGCCTGGGCTGTAGATAAACCACGGCCTAAACTAGTTGCGAGTCTTGCGCTCTACCTAGTCTGCTTCACTTGCGAAGGCAAGAACGTTCGACTCTAAAGGGAATGCTAAGTTAGTATAGTCTATATATGCCCAACCTGTGGTGCAAGACTGCCGTCGGAGGTAGTAAGAGTGCTAGTAGTGACCTCCGAGTCCTGGGAAACTAGCGGTAATACTAGCGGTAAGCGCGGAAGCGGTAGACAAGTGGTAGTGAAAGTGGTAAAACTGCGGTAGTGCGTGCGGTAAACGTGGTAGTGCATGCAGTAAAACTGCGGTAAGGCGTGGGAAACTGGCGGTAAAAACAAGCGTGTGAAGCTAGCGATGAAGCGCGGGAAAGCATAGTGGCAAGCTGTTACAAACTGGGGTGGCGTCACCAGCGACAGTGAAAGACACAGTCGGTCTGCTGGGAAGTTCTACAATGTCCAAAGAGGACAAGGTGAAAGTACAAGGAACGCATTCCGAGTACGATCAAGGGTTCGCCTCAAAGACAAGTCTAAGAGGTTCTACAAGAATAGAGACTAAGGCTAAGGAGTGCTTAGACTTAGAGACGATTCAAGACGACTTAGGTTGGAGACCTAAGCGAAGGATGTTCCAGGTAAAACCCAGTAAGATTAAAGTAAAGAATCTACTACAAGTACAATGTGCTTAAATAAGTCAATATATGCGCACGGACCAAGAGAGATGTGAGAATGTAAGTGCATATCCAAAGAAGGAAGGTGACTGTAGTACAGATGTGTTGAGCATATGAGTCAGAGTCTCGTTACGTAATATACAAGGTAAAGGAAGCAGAAAATGAATAGGGGCACATACGACTGTAACATTACCCCCGTTTTACATGTAAAGTCACCGACTTTACTGTCCTGGTTTTCATAGTAAACGGATCATCACTAAATTCGTAATCCTCATCAGCAAAGGATCCACTCCTCATATACGCGGCTTCTTCAGCACCGGCGCATCGTTTAGAGTCCCTCCTTTTCTCTGCTTGAATTCGTTCATCATCAAGCTGTTGTTCCCAGGAACGAAGTGCATCGTAGAATCCATCATCTTTCCAAGTTAACGTAAAGGGGGAGTCCCGACTTGTCGAGGACAAAAATGGATAGATGAGTAGGCAACCAGTATCTGCAAACCTTGCACTGGTATTCCGCACAGTTCTTTGACGATGCCCGAGTAGTCCACAGACACGACATTTCATGTTTTCATCGGGATTAGAAATGGACTGTGTAATGGTGATGGTGAAATGATAGGTTTGGGACTAGTGGATCTGGCGTGCTTCTTCCCCTTGTTTCATTTCATACGTTTCAAGGCAAGGGTGTTGTTGCGCCTGAGCTGCGCCTGCTGGGCAGAGGAGAGTGTGTATGCTGATGTTGGGAGATCAGGGGTTGTTCCTCGTTCAGCAACCACAAGAAGTTCGTCAGAAGAGGAGGGGAGGTTATGCCAAAGTCTTTTACTAAGATTGGCGAGACAGGATCCATTGGTCCAAGTGATGATGGAATGGACATGGGAGGGTGAATATGAAGGTCGCAAAGTCGAGGGCCGAGTGCTATTAATTCAGCAACAGGAATTCCTAGTCTTTTTGCAGCTGCACACTGCTCTTCTGTGCAGGGCTCATATAGCCACGCGGGATGATCATGGGAGATTATGACAGGGGGCGGTGAATTCGGTTGTTCGATAGGAGATGGGGTTCGCGGGGAGGCAAGGTCGGCTTGCGTTTGTTGCAGATCAGTGATGACTTCTTCAACTAGGTTTCTGGCTGCTCTAGTTTCAGGACTGATTGCTGGATTGTTTCGACAACCGTGTTAGTGAGTTGTCCAATCTCTTGGACAGCAGTACATAAGCCAGCAAGGGCGTCAAGACTAGAATACATGCGCGAAGAAGAGGGTGCTGGAATAGGAAGTGGCGTATCTTCCTGCGGAGAGGGAGGTCGAGCAACACCTGCTCGACATTCGGCCACAATGTGAATAGCTTCTTCAACATCGCTCTTAAAAGAATTGGGAAGCAACAACATAGCATAAGAACAAATACATTTTTGAAGATGAAGGAGACGATGGCGGTATGTGATTTCCGTGGTTTCATTGGCAGTGGTTTCGATGAGAGCAGCAGTGTGGATAATGTTGACGAGGAGTAGAGTGGGGAAGGTGCCTCTTTCAGTGAGGATTCTTTCAATTTCGAGGGTGTGTCCTTTGCATAGAAGGGCAGCTTCAATGTAGGAAGTGTTGTCGATCTCAGTGGTGAGAGTTCTGTAGTTTTCTGCGTCGGAGTCAGAGTCATTGTTGGCAACAGTGATGGGGGTGATGTATGCAGTGGGGAAAGACATTTGGAGCAGTACTAGTTGATCAAGTGCTAGTGCAGTTTGATTGACTGAAGAATAATCAGAGAGAGTGTTGCTTTTTATAAGCATTCAGGATTCGAGCGGAGTTCTTCAAGTTCTTTTCTGGGAGCCATTCGTTATCTCCCAATGAGTATCCTTTCCAAGAAACAAGATAGCGTTGGCGAATGCCGGTTCCTTTGTGGGAAAGAATTGCTTCTACTTCGTATTCTTCTTCTTCTTCGATGATATCAGGTGGTGGTTCAGGGAAGTTCGGGCCGTGTACGTCCATTTCGCTATAGGACGATAAGACGGAAGCGTGGAATGTAGGATGAATTTTCCACTGTGGAGGGAGTTTGAGTGTAAACGTGATGGGCGACAAGACATCGATGATTGGGAAAGGTCCGTATCACTTTGGCGCAAGTTTCCTCGATGGGAGTTTGAGTCTAAGATTAGCAGCAGATAGCCAAACCTTATCTCCGATCTTCCATGGAATGTACTTCTCTCCTCGGGATCATTCGGCCATTGTTTGCATTGCAATGTTATGGCAGGCGATTGCTTCTTCTCTTATCTTCTGCAGGGATTGTACTCGATCTTCTGCTGCGGGGATGGATGAATCAGGGATAAGGTGAGGGATAGCGCATGGTTCATATCCCATTATCAAATAGAAGGGTGATGCATTCCTTGCATCATGTTTTCGGTGGTTGTGGACAAATTTGGCGATTGGTAGATGTTCTACCCAATCTTCAGGGTTGTTGCAGCAATAGATACGTAGATATGTTTCAAGTTCTTGATTTAGCCTTTCAGTTTGACCATCAGTCTGCGGGTGATAAGCCGTAGATGGAGCGATGACATAGTCGAGAAGTCGGGCAAGCTCCTTAGAGAAGCGAGATAGGAATTGCGGGCCTCGATCCGAGATGACTTTGTCATGGAGTCCAAATCGTCGGTAGACGTGTTTCAAGAATAGTTTAGCAATGCCTTCGGAAGTGATGGTTTTCAAACAAGGGATAATAATTACCCCCTTCATAAGGCCATGGTCTACCACGACCATGATACTGTCAAAGCCCCCAGAGACAGGGAGGTCAGTGATAAGATCGACAGAGACCTGGGAAAAGGGTCGAGTCGCAGAGGAGGGGATCAGGGCAAGTGGAGGTCGAACAGGGTGTGTGTCGGCTTTCATTTGCTGACAAAGGGCGCAACCCTCGACGTATCTCCAAATATAAGAGCCCATAGCGGGCCACCAAGCTTCTCGTTTGACGAGTTCTTCAGTTTTGAATCTACCAGGATGTCCCACGGTAGGATGATCATGATACCTGTTCAGGATATCGGAACAATGTGCCGGTGGAATATAGGCATGGTTCTTAAAATAGAGGATGTTCTCCTCAATCTTCCAGTCAGAGAGTGCCGACTTCATAGGGGGAAGACACACGCCATCAAGGGCATCGGACGCTGTTTTGAAGACAGGGTCATCAAGGGGGTCGGAGGATGACAAAATGTCCTTTAGGTCAGTGTCAATAAGGCGAACGAATAGAGCATCAGGGAGGAGAGTCTGGTCCTCGTTATCGTCTTTACCAGGGTCGTATTCGGGCCAGCAGGATAGTGCATCAGGTACTGCCAATTTGGTACCTGCAACGTGATGCAGTTCAATGTCGTAAATAGACAGGATTAATTGCCAACGTGCTTGATGGCGTGTAAGCTTCTGTGCACTTCTAAAGTACAGAAGATTCTTGTGGTCAGTGAATACCAGAATGGGGTGTGGGTTTCCTTCGAGATAGTGACACCATTCATTCAATGCTCGGATCACGGCAAGGAGTTCTCGATCAAAGATCTGGTAATTGCGTTCTGCAGGGTTCAAAGACTGTGAGAGGTATGCACATGGGTGATAAACACCATTCTCATCGGTCTGCAAGAGAACTCCACCAGTTGCTACGAGCGAAGCATTGGTAGCAATAGCAAATTGTCGGGAGGGATCAGGGTTACGGAGTACCGGTTGGGATGTGAAGTGTCATTTTAATTCTTCGAAGGTGTCCATACATTTGGTTGACCAATCAAAGGCCTTATCTTTCTTTGTCAAATCAATAAGGGGTCGGGCGATGTCAGAATAATGGGAAATGAACGTGCAATAGAAGTTGCAAAAGCGAGGAATGATCGGACGTCTTTTACAGATTTCAGAATCGGCCATTCGGCGATTCCCTTGGTCTTGGCGGTATCCATAGCAACTTGTCCAGGCCGAATTATCATTCCGAGGTATTCCACTTCTTCTGCATCAAAGGTGCATTTCTCTGGTTTCAAGAACAGATGTTCCTTTCATATCTTCATCAAAACCCGTCTTGTCTGTTTGCGATGTTCTGTCATAGTTGTAGAGAAAATCAAGATATCGTCCATGTAGATAACCATCCATCCTTCATTAATTTCTTGCTGGAAGGTGCGATTAATGTATGCTTGGAAAGTTGCTGGGGAATTGCAGAGACCAAAGAACATGACTGTTACAATTGTACGTGCCCCAAATCATTCTCTCTTTGTTTCCTTACTTGTATATCATGTCACATGACTCTGACTCATATGCTCAACGCATCTGTACTATAGTTGCCTTCCTTATTAGGATACGCACTTACTTTCCCACGCCTCTCTTGGTCCGTGCGCACATATTGGTCTATTTAAGCACGTTGTACTTGTAGTAGATTCTTTACTTTAATCTTACTGGGTTTTACCTGGAACATCCTTCGCTTAGGTCTCCAACCTAAGTCGTCCTTGAATCGTCTCTAAGTCTAAGCACTCCTTAGCCTTAGTCTCTATTCTTGTAGAACCTCTCAGACTTGTCTTTGAGGCCGAACCCTTGATCGTACTCAGAATGCGTTCCTTGTACTTTCACCTTGTCCTCCTTTGGACATCGTAAGAACTTCCCAGCAGACCGCCTGTGTCTTTTCACTGTCGCTGGTGATGCCACCCCAGTTCGTAACAATGACATTCGGTTCAAAGAGGCCAAATTCTGTTGTAAAAGCAGCTTTCCAACGATCATCGGGATGGATGCAAATATTGTTATAGCCGGACCGGATATCCATTATCATAAAGAACTGTGCATTGTGAAGACGTGCGACAAGGGAGATAGGGAGTGGGAGCAGATAAGCGTTCTTGACTGTCCAATCATTGATGTAGCGATAATCTTGACAGGGACGCAATTCTCCACTCTTCTTTCTCACAAAGAAGAAGCCACTGGCTTGGGGTGATTTTGATTCTGAGATGAAACCTTTCGCAACATTTTCATCAATAAATGTTTTGATGGCAGCGCGTTCTTTTCCGATAGCGGGCAAACCTTAGACATGCAGGGGATAAAACCGGGTTTAGTATCAATCCGATGATCAATACCAGGGCGTTCAGGGGGTAGTTTGTTCAGTCCATCTTTAGCGAAGACGTCTGCAAAGTCGTGCAGGTATTCCGGAATCAATTCTTCAAAGGATTTCTTTTTTTTTTCCTTCTGTCCATAGCGAATTCCTGAGCTTTATTGCTGTATTTTGGAGGAGGAAGAGAGATTGTGGAGTGGTTGGGGAATTGTTCGAGCCGCAAGGTTCCATCACATGTAAGGGGTGTATCCATGGATACTTCTTCAATGATTCTCATGCTAACTCCATCAGTATCGTATTCCACAAGGAATTCTCCATCTTCAAGCTCGTAAGAGGAAATCTCTCGGACTTCTGGTGCATGCCAGACATCTTGCATAGTGTTGAATTGATCATCATCCTCTGTCGGAATCAACGAGGGCACGGGTTCTTCTTCATCAGGGATTTCTTTCCAATTGAAGTTGAAGGAGTGTTTTGAAGAGTTTTTGGAGGGACATAGAACTTAGATAATTTCGGTACATTTGTATCTCGTCCAGGGATTTCTTCTTCCGCTTTTCTTTTTCCATACTTCTGTTCTTCTATTGGCCGTTGCTCAATAGGCTCTGATCTGGTCCAATATTCGGGCTCGGATTCATTCTTGCACTTTTCTGTGCGAGGAATCGTGATACTGCTCGCGGCAGTTGTACACGGGGAGCAGGGTCTGTAGTACACGGTGTTTGTACTTCTGGTTCGGGATCTTTAGGAATAGAAGGGATGATGAGGGATCTTGGAAGTCGGGAATGTTGCCATTTCTTAGAATGACAATTGAAGGCCGGGGGCAGTCCATTCTTCTTTCGATCCGTATCCTATCAATTTTGATTTCATCTGATTTCGTCATTCGAGGAAGGGTGAGTGTTTCAGCAGCCCAATCTACAGTGGCTCAAAAAACTGTCCGCATGTTTTGGCATTTTTCACTATCTATAATATTGTGTGAGAACAAACAAATGCCTCAAAAACATGCTTATACCACATTGTAGTATGGCTTCAGGGCTTTCATTTGAGCCCTACACCGTGGGAATCGGTGGAGATATGGTGGAGATACAAGGCTCACAAAATGGTGACTCATGCGGACAGTTTTTTGACTCAAGTATTTTACAGTAATAACCAGGTATTCTAGTATTTTGTATGACCTCCCTTGGCTTTAATTGCTGCCTCTATCCTTCTAGGCATACTCTCAATTAATTTCTGGCAATCCTCAGCTGTGATCTTCCCCCATTCCACTGCTACTCTCTCCCAAAGCTCCCATACTCCTTTAGGGGGGTTTTCATAGGCTTGAAGCTTTTTCTTGAGTGTTCCCCAGAGATGTTCAATGACATTGACATCAGGAGACTGTGCTGGCCAGTCAAGAACATTGATGTTATGTTCTTCAAACCATTCCCTAGCTCTTCTGGATGTGTGCTTGGGATCATTATCCTGTTGGAAAATGATATCTTCTTCATCAATCCCTGATTCTGCCAAGCTAGGCAGCAAGTGGTCATTTAAAATGTCCACATACTGCTCAGCATTCATCTTCCCCTCAACCTCAGCAAGCATTCCCACACCATTCCATCCCATACAGCCCCATACCATTAAAGAACCTCCTCCAAACTTGACAGTCCCATTAACCTCTCTGTCTGTTAGGCCATCTCCCTTCTTTTTCCATACATACACCTTCCCATCTGACCCAATCCTATTGATTTTGGTCTCATCTGACCATATAACACGCTTCCAGTCCTCTACAGTCCAGTGTTGATGAGCTAAGGCAAAGGCTAGTCTTCTCTGCCTATGTTTGATGGAGAGAAGAGGCTTTTTCTTCTTTGTTACTGCCTTGAGATGAGCTGCCTTGAGAACATTCCTCACAGTTTGTGAAGAGACAGGGGTAGTGATGGTGGAATTGATATAATGGGTGGCTTGGACAGCATTATCAGCCTTTCCTGTAGTGATATGTTGGATAATAGCCCTTTTGTCAGTAGAGGTAAGCTTGGATGGACGTCCTCTACAAGAGTTTTCCTTGTCTGGGTGGCTTTCTTTGATGAACTTGGCCACAGTGGACTTGCATACTCCAGTTCTAGAGGAAATTGGGCGAGCAGAGAGGCCAGCATAAGACAGAGAGAGGATATTATCTCTTTGAGCAGAGGAGATGGCTTTCATGGTGATTATGACTATGATACATGAGATATTCTGGTTTATATAGTTAGATATAGTCATAAAATAACATAATGACACCACTTTATAATTTATATAATAGTGGCATGATTTTTATGGTGTCATAAATAATGATTTATATAGTTTTAATATACACTCAAAAAACTGTCCACATGAGTCATCATTTTATAAGCCTTATATCTCCACCATATCTCCGCCGATTCCCACGGTGTAGGGCTCAAATAAAAGCCCTGAAGCCATACTACAATGTGGTATAAGTATGTCCTTGAGGAATTTGTTCATTCTCACACAATATCATAGATAGTGAAAAATGTCAAAACATGCGGACAGTTTTTTGAGCCACTGTATTTAAGCACGTTGTACTATGCTTGTATACTTTACTTTAATCTTACTGGGTTTTACCTGGAACATTCTTCACTTAGGTCTCCAACCTAAGTTGTCTTGAATCGTCTCTAAGTCTAAGCACTCCTTAGTCTTGGTCTCTATTCTTGTAGAACCTCTTAGACTTGTCTTTGAGACTGAACCCTTGATCATACTCGGAACGCGTTCCTTGTACTTTCACCTTGTCCTCTTCTGGACATTGTAGAACTTCCCAGCAGACCGTCAGTGTCTTTTCACTGTCGCTGGTGATGCCACCCCAGTTCATAACAGACGGACGGTGAATCTTGCTTGTGGATGCCTAATGGGTTTGCGGAGATTGCCGAAGATCACCGCTTCGCGGGAAAGTTGCCGCAGTACAGCCGTTAAGCTGCAACGAGGCTTCCGGAGTGCGGAACGATACCATTAGATAGGGGTAAACACATGGTAAAGTAGGACGGTGAAGCCGAAGGGTAAGGATAATGATTGCCGTGTGACACCTATATGAAAATGTGCCATTTCAAGCTCAGCGTGAGTTTGTTCGTCACAATGTACTACAAACTCCACTCCCTGTGTACAACTGCTGCGAGCAGTATCACCGATTCCCTGCGCAGAAAAGCACAAGAATGAATCCGAGCCTGAGTATTGGACTGGACCAGAACCTATTGAGCAACGGCCAATAGAAGAACAGAAGTATGGGAAAAGAAAAGCAGAAGAAGAAATCCATGGACGAGATACAAATGTACCAAAACTATCCAAGTTCTATGTTCCTCTGAAAACTCTTCAACATACTCCTTCAGCTTCAATTGAAGAAATCCCGACAAAGAAGAACCTGTGCCCTCGTTGATCCCAACAGAGGATGATGATCAATTCAACACTATGCAAGATGTCTGCCACACGCCAGAAGTATGAGAAATTTCCTCTTATGAGCTTGGAGACGGAGAATTCCTTGTAGAATATGACATGGATGGAGTTAGTATGAGAATCATCGAAGAAGTATCCATGGATACACCCCTCACATGTGATGGAACTTCCGACTCGAACAACTTCCCAACTACTCCAGAATCCCCTTTCTCCTCTGAAATACAGCAATAAAGCTCAGGAATTCGCTATGGATGAGAAGGAGAAGAAAAAGAAATCCTTTGAAGAATTGGTCCCAGAATACTTGCACGACTTTGTGGATATCTTTGCTAAAGCGGACTAAACAAACTACCCCCTGAACGCCCTGGTATTGATCATCGGATCGATACTAAACCTGGTTTTATTCCCCGCACATCTAAGGTTTACCCATTATCGGAAAAAGAATGCACTGCCGTCAAAATGTTTATCAATGAAAACGTTGCAAAAGGCTTCATCTCAGAATTTAAGTCACCCCAAGCTAGTGGCTTCTTCTTTGTGGGAAAGAAGAGTGGAGAATTGCGTCCCTGCCAAGATTATCGCTACATCAATTGTTACAATCATACATGCCCCTATTCATTTTCTGTCTACTTCACTTTGTATATTACGTAACTAAACTCCGACTCATATGCTCAACGCATCTGTACTATAGTTGCCTTCCTTCTTTAGGATATGCATTTACACTTCTCACGTCTCTCTTGGTCCATGCGCACATATTGGCCTATTTAAGCACGTTGTATTACACTTGTATACTTCACTTTAATCTTACTGGGTTTTACCTGGAACATCCTTCGCTTAGGCCTCCAACCTAAGTCATCTTGAATCATCTCTAAGTCTAAGCACTCCTTAGCCTTAGTCTCTATTCTTGCAGAGCCTCTTAGATCTATCTTTGAGGCTGAACCCTTGATTGTACTCAGAACACGTTCCTAGTACTTTCACCTTGTCCTCTTTTGGACATTGTAGAACTTCCCAGCAGACCCCTGTGTCTTTTCACTGTCGCTGGTGATGCCACCCCAGTTCGTAACATCAATGATTGGACAGTCAAGAACGCTTATCCACTCCCACTCCCTATTTCCTTCATTGCATGCCTTCACAATGCACAGTTCTTTACAAAAATGGATATTTGGTCCAGTTATAATAACATTCGCATCCATCCCGACGATCGCTGGAAAGCAGCATTTACCACAGAATTTGGCCTCTTCGAACCGAACATCATGTTCTTTGGCCTCTGTAATTCCCCAGCAACTTTCCAAGCGTACATGAATCATACCTTCCAACAGGAAATCAATGAAGGATGGATGATTATCTACATGGACGATATCCTGATTTTCTCTACAACAATGGCAGAACACCGCGAATGAACCAGACAGGTTTTGATGAAAATATGAAAGGAACATTTGTTCCTGAAACTGGAGAAATGCACCATCGATGCAGAAGAAGTGGAATACCTTGGAATGATAATTTTCCCTGGACAAGTTGCTATGGATACTGCCAAGACCAAGGGAATCGCTGAATGGCCAACACTGAAATCTGTAAAAGAAGTCTGTCATTCCTTGGTTTTTGCAACTTCTACGCACGTTCATTTCCCACTACTCTGACATCGCCTGACCCCTTATCGAATTAACAAAGAAAGATAAGGCCTTTGATCGGTCAATCAAATGTATGGACACCTTCGAAGAACTGAAATGATGTTTCACATCCCAACCAGTACTCTGTAACCCTGATCCTTCCCAACAATTTGCTATTGCTACCGACGCTTCGCTTGTAGCAACTGGCGGAGTTCTCTTGCAGACCGATGAGAATGGTGTTTATCACCCATGCGCATATCTCTCACAGTCTTTGAACCCCGCAGAACGCAATTACCAGATCTTTGATCGGGAACTCCTTGCTGTAATCCGGGCATTGAATGAATGGTGTCATTATCTTGAAGGAAACCCACACCCCATCCTGGTATTCACCAACCACAAGAATCTTCTGTACTTTAGAAGTGCACAGAAGCTTACCCATCGCCAAGCATGTTGGCAACTGATTTTGTCTATTTACAACATTGAACTACATCACATTGCAGGTACCAAATTGGCAGTACCTGATCACTATCTCGTCAGCCCGACTACGATCCTGGCAAAGACAATAATGAAGACCAGACTCTCCTCCCTGATGCTCTATTGTCCGTCTTATTGACACCCACCTAAAGGATGTCTTATCATCATCTGACCCCCTCAACGACCCTGTCTTCAAAACAGCATCCGACACTCTAGATTGTGTGTGCCTTCCCCCTATGAAGTCGGCACTCTCCGACTGGAAGATTGAGGAGAATGTCCTCTACTTTAAGAATCGCGCCTACATCCCTCCGGCACATCGTCCCAATCTCTTGAAACGATATCATGATCATCCTACTGCGGGACATCCCGGTAGAGTCAAAACTGAAGAACTTGTCAAACGAGAAGCCTGGTGGCCGCTATGGGCTCTTATATTCGGAAATACGTCGAGAGTTGCACCCTTTGTCAGCAAATGAAAGCGGATACCCATCCTGTTTGACCTCCGCTTACACCTATTCCCTCCTCTGCGACTCGACCTTTTTCCCAGGTCTCTGTCGACCTTATCACTGACCTCCCCCTCTCTGGTGGCTTTGACAGTATCATGGTCGTGGTCGACCATGGCCTTATGAAGGGAGTAATTATTATCCCTTGTCTGAAAACCGTTACTTCCGAAGGCATTGCCAAATTATTCTTGAAACACGTCTATCGTCGATTTGGACTCCATGACAAAGTCATCTCTGATCGAGGCCCGCAATTCTTATCTCGCTTCTCCAAGGAGCTTGCCCAACTTCTTGACTATGTCATCGCCCCATCTATGGCTTATCACCCTCAGACTGATGGTCAAACTGAGAGGCTCAATCAAGAGCTAGAAATGTACCTGCGCATCTATTGCCGCAATAACCCTGAAGATTGGGTAGAACACCTACCAATCGCCGAATTTGTTCACAACCACAAAAAACATGATGCAAGGAATGCATCACCTTTCTATCTGATGATGGGATACGAACCACATGCTATCCCTCACCTGATCCCTGCAGAAGATAGAGAGAAGAAGCAATCGCCTGCCATAACATTGCAATGCAAACAATGGCCGAATGATCCCGAGGAGAGAAGTACATTCCATGGAAGATCGGAGATAAGGTCTGGCTATCTGCTGCTAATCTTAGACTCAAACTCCCATCGCAGAAACTTGCACCGAAACGATACGGACCTTTCCTGATCATCAATATCTTATCGCCCATCACATTTATGCTCAAACTCCCTCCACAATGGAAAATTCATCCCACTTTCCATGCTTCCATCTTATCGTCCTATAGCAAAACAGACGTACATGGCCCAAACTTCCCCGAACCACCACCTGATATTATTGAAGAAGAAGAAGAATATGAAGTAGAAGCAATTCTTGCTCACAAAGGAACTGGCATTCGCCGATGCTATCTTGTTTCCTGGAAAGGATATTCACCGGGAGATAACGAATGGCTCCCAGAAAAGAACTTAAAGAACTCCGCTCGAATCCTGAATGCTTATAAGAAGCAACACTCCCTCTGATTATTCTTCAGTCAATCAAACCGCACAAACACTTGATCAACTAAAGCTTTTTGAAATGTCTTTTCCCACTGCATACATCACCTCCATCACTATTGCCAACAATGACTCTGATTCCGACACAGAAAACTATGGAACCCTTGCTACTGAAATCGACAACACCTCATATATTGAAGCCGCCCTCTTATGCGAAGGACACGCTCTTGAGATTGAGAGAATCCTCACTGAAAGAGGTGCCTTTCCTGCTTTACTTCTCATCAACATTATCCGCACCACCGCCCTCATCAAAACCAACGTCAATGAAACTACAGAAATCATGTATCACCAGCACATCTTACATCTGCAGAAATGCATTCGTTCTTACGCAATGCTGTTGCTTCCCCGTTCTTTTAAGAGCGATGTTGAAGAAGCTATTCACTTCGTGGCCAAACGCCGAGCAGGTGTTGCTCGACCTCCCTCTCCGCAAAGAGATACAGACCCACTTCCAGTCCCTTCACCCCTTCTTTGTGCATTTATTCTAATATGATGCCTTTGCTGGCTTATATACTGCTGTTCAAGAGATTGGACAGCTCACCAACACAGTCGTCGAAACTATCCAGCAATCAGTCATGGAAACAAGAGCAGCCAGAAACTTAGTTGAAGAAGCTATTACTGATCTGCAGCAAACCCAATCTGATCTGGCTTCTCCCCGAACTCCATCTCCTATTGAACAACCAGCTTCACCACCCTCTGTTATAATCTCCATGATCACCCTGCATGGTTATACGAACCTTGCACGAATGAACAGTGTGAAGCTGCAAAAATATTGGGAGTCCCTGTCACTGAGTTGGTGGCACTCGGTCCTCGACTTCACGACCTCATATTCATCCTCCAATGTCCATCCCAGCATCGTTTGGTCCAATGGACCCTGTCTTACCAGTCCTAGTAAAGGACTTCGGTATAATGTCCCCTTTCTCCTTTGACAAACTTCTCAAGGTTGCTGAACGAGCAACTACTCCTGATCTTCCAACATCTGCATACAGTCTTACCACTGAACAGCAGGCGCAGCTCAGATGAGACAATGCCTTCGCTTTAAGTCGTATGGCACGACAAAAAGGGAAGAAGCGTGCCAGATCCACTAGTCCCAAACCTATTATTTCACCATCACCATTACCATGTCCACCTCCAACACTGATAACAATATGAAATGTCAGTTTTGCAGCATCGTTGGACATCGACAGAAGAACTGCCCTGAGTACCAGTGTCAAATTTGTCTGCGATGCGCCCCTACCCATCTATCTATCTACTGCCCGCAGCATATTGGAGATCCCCCATTTACGCTCACTTGGAAGGACAATGGATTTTATGATGCACTTCGTAGGTGGGAACAGTATCTTATTAATCATTGATGTAGAAAGGCAGGTCGACGAGCAAGGACTGTAAAAGAAGAAGAAGTGGCTTATATGTTAGGGGGAAGTGCTGCTGATGAAGACATCACTAACTATGACAACTATGATCCCATCTATGACGCCAATTGCGATATATGAAAGTCGGTGGCTTTCCATGTAAAAAGGGGGTAATGTTACAATCTTGTCTTCCTTCTTTGGATATGCACTTACATTCTCACATCTCTCTTGGTCCATGCACACATATTGGCCTATTTAAGCACATTGTATTATGCTTGTATACTCTACTTTAATCTTACTGGGTTTTACCTGGAACATCCTTCGCTTAGGTCTCCAACCTAAGTCGTCTTGAATCGTCTCTAAGTCTAAGCACTCCTTAGCCTTAGTCTCTATTCTCGTAGAACCTCTTAGACTTGTCTAAGAGGCTGAACCCTTGATAGTACTCGGAATGCGTTCCTTGTACTTTCACCTTGTCCTCTTCTCCACATTGTAGAACTTCCAGCAGACCATCTGTGTCTTTTCACTGTCGCTGGTGACGCCATCCCAGTTCATAACACTGAGGATTATTGGAGTCATTTTGGAAGATAGGGTGATCAGAGATACAGTGACTCAAAAGTGTCCCAATGTTTGTAGATTTTCATGTAATTGCTTTGCTGTGAGTTAGGACATGGGAATATGACTAAGCTATAGGGGGATGTCAGACAGCCCTGCTTCTCAGCTTCATTAGTGGTCCCTGTGGCGTGGGAATACGCTTATACCGTGCGAATATATGGTCATTTTCATTTGGTGATTTATTGAGACACTTTTTTGACTTTTAGTTTGACCAACACAATCTCTATAATTCTGATCCTTTATTTGACCTCCTTTTGTTCTAATTACTTGTGCCACTCTTCTGAACATATTATCTGTCAATTTATGATATCCCTTCCTAGCTATCTTGCTCTACCCTGCTACAACTTTGTCCTATAGCTGAAATGGCCCCTATTGTGAATTTTAATAGGCTGTATGAAATTTCTTGAGTAATTACCAGAGATATTTGATAGTTTTGAGGTTTATTGACTGTGCTGGTCATTATAGAACACTAATATTGTGGTGTTTAAGCTATTTCATAGCTAACTTGAAAGCTTAACTATATATGACAACAGATATTTTATTCATTATATTCTAACTAGGCAGGCTATCAATGCTACTAAGTCTATAAAAATCATTAATTAAATTACCTCTACTACTGGCTCAGCTCAGACAGTCAGTAATTCCCTCAGAGTGTTCAATATTAAAGCTGTAATGAAGCATAAAACACACTTCTATCTCTGACTCATAGAAAGTCATGATAAACTTTGCTTAAAGCATTAGTAGTGGACTATTAAGGACTGGAGATGGGTTATCTGGTCACTTGAGACCAAAATAAATAGGAAGGGGTCACAAAGCCTGAAACATTTGTGAGAAAAAGCATGAGATCTACTAGAAGCAGGAGAAGTTAAACAAAGCTTGACTTTGGAGGATGAAACTTGATGGTACAAGGCTATGACATGGAAATTTTCTGTGAAACAGAGGTGGTAATAATTACAGAGTGTTCAATTTCCACTTCAGATAGGTGTCTGCTAAGAAGCATGTAGGAGCCATGGATTAATAGAGAAGACACTATCTTTCAATATGATAGTGACCCCAAGCACACCTCTCTCAGTTGGCCACCAATGACTTAAAGACCACAATATTAGTATTCTATAATGACCAGCACAGTCAATAAACCTCAAAACTATCAAATATCTCTGGTAATTACTCAAGAAATTTCATACAGCCTATTAAAATTCACAATAGGGGCTATTTCAGCTATAGGACAAAGTTGTAGCAGGGTAGAGCAAGATATCTAGGAAGGGATATCATAAATTGACAGATAATATGTTCAGAAGAGTGGCACAAGTAATTAGAACAAAAGGAGGTCAAATAAAGGATCAGAATTATAGAGATTGTGTTGGTCAAACTAAAAGTCAAAAAAGTGTCTCAATAAATCACCAAATGAAAATGACCATATATTCGCACGGTATAAGCGTATTCCCACGCCACAGGGACCACTAATGAAGCTGAGAAGCAGGGCTGTCTGACATCCCCCTATAGCTTAGTCATATTCCCATGTCCTAACTCACAGTAAAGCAATTACATGAAAATCTACAAACATTGGGACACTTTTTTGAGCCACTGTATGATCAAGGATATCATCAAAGATCTCTGGGTTGACATGAAGTTTCTGCTGAAACAACTCAGGGCAGTGTTTCTCATGATGAGCTAGCATATGAAGCTGAGAAGCCCATGGTGGAGGCTCATTGGGCTTTGTGAAGATTGTACTCAAATGGTGAAAGATCTGAAGGGCTTTGGCCTCAGTTCGTGCACTGTGCCCCTTTCCCAAGTAATGCCTCTTATTTCAGAGGGTAGGTATACGTCCAAAAATCCAGAAGGAGTTGCATGACGGATCTGGACGTCTGAAGGTTATCCAGAGCATAGAGATGGAACAAGGATTAAGGCTAGCTTTGGAATGAGAGTTCCTAACTAGAAACTAACAGAGGTAGACTATCCAAAGATAGAGTCAGAGATATAGACTAAAGGAATCAATCCCAAGTCTCGGAAGATGACTAGAGTGGAAGGTAACTCAAGTCTGGAGGAAACAGAATGAGCAGAATTTAAGATGATGTTCGAACTAAGGTTCTATGGAGATCTACAAGTGGTTTATATACTGTAAGTATCTAGTATGGATAATCAACGAGTCCAGGATCAAGGGCTATGTACAATGTATAACGGAAGTCTATTAGTTAATGCACAGCGGATCAGTAAGCACAAGTCGGAAATGAAACACAGGTAACGGATCAGTGACACAGGACGGAAACATACACAACTGGAATACCGGAAACAGGAGGAATGATGAAAGGAGATAGATGCAGATATCCACAAGGGAGTTAGAGTGTGAGAAGTGGGCACATTCAGATGGGTGATCCAGACAGGATCTGTGGACTGGATGGAAATAGAATTGATTGGATATGATTGGATCAGAGATCAGAAGTATGGTATATGACAGCTTTTGGATTATACATGCCCTCTTCACCTCATCACGTAAGGCATCAATAGAGTGTTGGAGCCTATTATAGTGAATGGCAATCTCATCTTCATCACTGGAAGAATCAGGAGGGCTAGAAAGACCAGAGAGGGAAGACATTAAGGATGGTGGGGTTGGAGAGCTGAAAGACATATTGGTAGAAAGTAAGTTGGAGTTAGAGTCAGAGTCAGAGTCAAAGTCTGATAAATCATCTAGGAGTGCATTCTGGAGCTGTAAATTTGCTAGAGCAAGGGCAGCCTTGTTAACAGCTGTGAGGATGTCTTTGCATGCAGATTTACGAGGCATAGTGGGGTAGGGTTGAGGGGATCAAAACCCCTATCCATTTGGTGTATATGTGATGCAACATGTAGCGGAGTTTAAAATTTCGGCAAGTTCTGAAGTTTCATCTCATGCTGAGTGGATTGCTATCATCATTGACCCCACCTCACCCCTGAACCTTGATGCTCATCCACAGTGCCAACCAGGATATCCCCAGGTGTCATTCACACAAGTAAGTAATTTTTGTCCCTTTCACAACTTACAGCTAACATTTTCCCTTATCTTACAGGAAATCTATTCTAATCCAGCTTCCACACATGTCCCACCTGACCATTAACACCTTATCTTTACTGGCGAGTCACTCATCCTCCCCCACCTCATACACCTACCCTATCAAGGAGATGACTCTATGTTCATTCCAATCTGGCCGACTCGAGGCTCTTGGCGATCTTGTGCGCTATCACATTGCTGTGGGTGCAATGGTCACCATGCAGACCTTCTTTCTGATACTTGTTCTCCTCCCCCAGCTACTCAGCATCATCATCATCATCTTCCTCCTCCTCCTCCCCCCTTAGCATTAGTTTAGTTCTGTGTGGTGCTCCCACCTCCGTTTTTTTTTACAATTTTATTAATGTTGTCATTTGAAATACAATGTGCATTGGAGCATCTACTACTTGTCATCAATGTACAATCACAGTTACTTTTTCTACCCTCTCTAAAGTACAACTCTCCCCTGTGTATATAGCATGCTCTGAAAATCCTAAGTGTTTGAGTGTTTGACTTCATGCCGATGTGCACTGTGACGAGCAAACTCATGCTGAGCTTGAAACGGCACATTTTTGTATAGGTGTCACACGGCAATCATTATCCTTACCTCTCGGCTTCACCATCCTATGTTGTACCATTTTACCATGTGTTACCCCTATTTAATGGTATCATTCCACACTCTGGAAACCTCATTGCAGCTTAGCAGCTGTACTGCGGCAACTTTCCCATGAAGCGGTGATCTTCGGCAATCTCCATGAACCCATTAGGCATCCATAAGCAAGATTTACTGTCTGTCCTATGTCCATCCAGTCTCACTGGTATGTGATGTTTTGTAAACTGTAGTGCAGTCTTATTACATGTCTGCTGCATGTTTATCCTATCCCTTCCGTTTCCGTAGCTATTCCTTAGTATAAAATTCCTAGGTACCTGTACTCTTTCCTTACTTCCCTCCTATAGTACACATGGTACTTAGGAATAGTCACCACTACTGTCTCTTATGGAATAAAGTCTTTTGCCAAAGTTACTGTCTCTTAAGAATTGTTTTACTGCTGTACGCACCACCGCTCTTTACCGCTTTCCCGCGCTTTACCACTAGCGCTACCGCTTTCTCACATTCCACCGCTACACTACCGCTTGTTTTACCGCAGAAGTTCCCACACTTACTGCAGTTTTACTGTTCATGCTACCGCTTGCCTACTGCATTCCCATGCTTACCACTAGTTTTACTGCAAGTTTCCCACGGACCGGAGGTCACCGCTAGCATCTCGCTACCTCCGATGGCATTCTCGCTCCTCAGGTTGGGCATTATTGAACTATATTAACTTAGCATTCCCTTTAGGGTCGAACATTCTTGCCTTTGCAAGTGAAGCAGACTAGGTAGAGCACAAGACTCGCATACTAGCTTAGGCAGTGGTTTATCTACAGCCTAGGCTAGATTGTATCTTTACAGCGCCAAGCGTGATTTAAGTGTTCTGAAGCGAGTTCTTTCAGAACTCAAGCTGGGAGTTTGAAGTGTTTAGCTGGCGTTTAAGCGAGTCTTCAAGATTTTCCAAAGTTACTTTGACGTTCGCTACTATCTATCGCTAGCTCTATGTATCTGGTCCACCTGAGTGACACCTATTCCCACATTTGTTATTAATGTATATGGTATAACATGTTTGTTACTACCAAGGGGGGTAAACCTATGCTGCAGTACTTCAGTGATAGCTGCAGCACTCAGCAGTGACTTCAGGAATATCAAGAGGGCAGGTAAATTAGGAATATAATATAAACAGGTTATTGATTTGTCATCTCCCCAGCGCAGTATCGCTACTCAGATGTGCAAGATAGAGTGTTGCTATCAACTTCTGAAGTCTCTCCCACTATGCTACTCTGGCCTTAGATGGACTAAAGAGACAACACAAATATCAGAAACACGAGGACACTTAGCACCAACAAACTTTGAAAGAGAGAGAGAGACCAGTGATCAAAGAAAAAGAAGAAAATAGAAAGATTCAAAAGAAACAGAAGCAGGGAAACAGACAACAGAGAAAGAAAAACAGAGAGAAAGATGATGAAAGAAACTAGAATGAATTTGTCAAAGAAAAAAGTTTGTTGTCTTGCTGGTTGTCAGACACAGTGAGCTCAGGGTCTTGCTAGTTGTTGAGCACAGTGAGCTCAGGGTAGTGCTGTCTCACAGAGTAGACTTCCAATCTTACTGTTGTTGACAATGTACTTGACAGTGTACTGATAGTGCTGGTCACTCTTCACTCTCAGTTATATTTTCTGAGGGGGAGAAAATCTCTCTTTTATTGACACAAAGGTGGGTCTTACAGTGGCTCAAAAAAGTATCCGAATGTTTGTGGAAATTTGTGTAATTACTTCACTGTGAGTCAGGGTGTGGAAATATGACTAAGCTATAGTGAGGTGCCAGAATGCCCTGCTTCTCAGCTTTATTAATGTTTCCTATGGCGTGGAAATCCACTCGCACCGTGTGAACATATAGTCATTTTAATGTGATGACTCATTCAGACACCTTTTTGACTTTCAGTTTGACCAACACAATCTCTATAATTCTGATACTTTGTGTGACCTCCTTTTGCTCTAATCACTTATGCCACTCTTCTAAACATATTATTTATCCATTTCTGATATTCCTCCTTAGCTATCTTGCTCCACCCTGCTGCAACTCTGTCCTATAGCTGAAATAGCCTCTGTGGTGAATTTTAATAGGCTGTATGCAATTTCTTGAGTAATTGCCAGAGATATTTGATAAATTTGAGGTCTTTGGACTGCACTTGTTAGTATATAATACTAAAATTGTGGCCTTCAAGTAATTGGTGGCCAACTTAGAGGTGTGCTTAGAGTCATTATCTCATTGAAAGGAAGTGTCTTCTCTATTAATCCATGACTTCTACATGCTTCTCAGCAAACATCTATCTAAAATGGAAATGAAACACTCTGTATTTATCATCCTCTCCATTTCACAGAAAATATTTGTCCTATGTGGCCTCATACCATCAAGTTTCATCCTCCAAACATAAGTCTTTGTTTAACTTCTTTTGCTTCCAGTAGATCTCATGCCTTTTTTCACAAAATTTTCAGGCTTTATAACCCCTTACTATGTATTTTGGTCTTGTCTGACAAGATAACCAATTTCCAGTCCTTAAAAGTCCAGTACTGATGCTTTAAAGCAAAAGTTTATCTTGTCTTTATATGAGTTGGAGATAGAAGATAGTTTCATTCTGCATTACAGCTTTAAGATTGGACACCTTGAGGGTATTACTGACTGTCTGAGCTGAGATAGTAGTGGAGATGATGGAATCAATGATTTTGATAGACTGAGTAGCATTAATGACCTGCCCAGTTAGAATATAATGAATAAGATATCTTTTGTCATATACAGTGAGCTTTCAAGTTAGCTATGAAATGGGTTTAAACTCACAATATTAGTGTTCTATAAAGGCCAGAATAGTCCCAAGACCTCAAATCTATCAAATATCTCTGGCAATTACTTAAGAAATTGCATACAGCCTATTAAAATTCACCACAGAGGCTATTTCAGCTATAGGACAGAGTTGCAGCAGGGTGGAGCAAGATAGCTAAGGAGGAATATCAGAAATGGATAAATAATATGTTTAGAAGAGTGGCATAAGTGATTAGAGCAAAAGGAGGTCACACAAAGTATCAGAATTATAGAGATTGTGTTGGTCAAACTGAAAGTCAAAAAGGTGTCTGAATGAGTCATCAAATTAAAATGACCATATATTCGCACAGTGTGAGTGGATTCCCACGCCATAGGAAACATTAATAAAGCTGAGAAGCAGGGCTTCCTGACATCTCACTATAGCTTAGTCATATTCCCATACCCTGACTCACAGTGAAGCAATTACACAAATTTCCACAAACATTCAGACACTTTTTTGAGCCACTGTAAACACTGCAGAAACATATAGACACCCTGGCATTTATTGAAAAAAAAATAAGGAACAGCTGCAACGACTTGATGCCGAGATGTGTCCAAAATACAAAGACCGATTCCCCGTCGACATCCCGCACATTGATCAGCTACCCACTGACATCATACACTGCATACGATTGAAAGACCCAAACAAAATCATCCAGTGTCAAAAGTATAACACGCTGCAAAAATATTGTGAGGCTTGGGAAGCCTTGTTAAACTAACATATCGCTGCGGGCTGCCTTAGACCATTGTCCAGCCAATTTATATCACCTGCCTTCCTTATACCAAAGAAAGACCCAATGGCCCTACCTCGTTGGGTGAATGACTATCAGGCATTGAACGCTAACACTATACCTGATAATCACCCTTTGCCTTGCATAGATGAAATCCTGCACGATTGCATGAAAGGAAAAATCTTCAGAAAGATAGACATGATGAATTCTTTCTTCCAAACATGAGTCCACCCAGACGATATCAAGTACACAGCAATTGACACACCTATTGGTCTCCATGCATGGACAGTTATGCCTCAGGGTGGACAAAATGCACCTGCTACTCATCAGCGCAGAATGTACATGGAGCTGCGTCTGCTCATTGGCAAAATCTGCCACGCCTACCTCAATGACATTATTATATGGTCCAAAACAGTGGCTGAACATGTGAAGAACATGAAACTAGTCCTTGACGCACTCCGCAAGTCAAGCCTGTTCTGTTCACCCAAGAAAACCTCACTATTCTGTACTGAGCTCAATGTAAAGATTCAACCTAGCTTGGGCTGTAGATAAACCACTGCCTAAACTAGTATGTTAGTCTTGTGCTCCATCTAGTCTGCTTCACTTGTAAGAACAAGAGCGTTCGACCCTAAAGGGGGATGCCTATTTAGTATGGTCAAGTTCAAGTCTAACTTATTTGCGAAACAAGCGTCGAAGTCAGCGGTAAGTTGCCGTGGTCAGCGATGATACCGCCGGAACTAGCATCGTGCGCTGCGGTGCTACTGTCGTCGAGATAAGGTCAGTAACAGTTGCGTCTAGCGAGCGATGTCGAGCGGTGGTCTCAGCGGTAGCGGTAAGGTTGCAAGTGGTGCAAAGAAACAGTAAAGAAGTCTGCGGTACTTTCAGTGGTAAAGTAGCGGAGCATGAGAAGTTCAGTCAAAAGTAACAATCAAAAGTCCAGCGGTATGCCGGTGGTAACAGAGAACGAGCGTGATGTATTAACGAGCGATAAGGGAACTTTAAAGACTATGTCCACTACTGGGTTGATCCAGAGCTAGACAATAATCCTGACCTATAGTACGTGCGATGGTGTAAAATCAGGTGCTCTATCATGTGGGGTACGCGGTGCTTATATCCTAATTCGTATGTACTCGGAATACTCTAGGCAAGATCAGTAGTGCTGGAGTGTAGTAACCGCCATAAGTAAATATAGCGTGAGGCGCTGCGGCATGAGGCAACATGTAATAACACTTGCCGTGGAATCAGTAATAACAAACAGGAAACAAACTACGCACCAAATGGAGCTATGCGGATGCGGCAAGGACATGGAAGGACATTGGTTCGTGGAACGTGGTGCAGCAGTCAGTACGGTGTGCAGTAAGCATGGGATGCCGCGGTTACTGCTAAAGGGGTAAGAAGGCCATGGACTAGTGGTAACTCCTGTAGACGTGAGACAAGTGTCAAAATATGAGGTTTTAAGCCCAGCGCCAATATGTTCGTTACATCGACTTCCTTGGACTGGTTAGGTACTTGGAACAATTCTTGCCTAACCTTGCAGATCACACATGCATATTGACACCTCTGAAAATGAAATCATCTGACCACGAATGGCCTGGATGGTTGAACAAACACCAAACTGCATTTGATGCAATCAAACAACTTGTTGTCAGCCATGGGTGCTTGACGACCATTGACCATGACAACATTGGAAACAACAGAATCTTCGTGACTTGCAATGCAAGTGACTGGCGCACAGGAGGAATGTTAAGCTTTGGCCCAACACCCCAGATGGCACAACTGGTCGCTTTCAACTTGATGCAACTTTGTAATGCCCAGCTCAACTACCCAGTACACAAGAAGGAATTGTTAGCTATAGTACGTGTACGTGCCCTCAAAAAGTGGTGTGTGGAACTGCTAGGTACTCCCTTTACCATGTATACTGACCACCACACATTAGAAAAGTTCATGATGCAAAAGGTCTCTCATGACATCAGGCACGCTGGCAGGAGTTCTTTGCTCAGTATGACTTCACCATCCAGTACATCCCTGGAGAAGAAAACTGCATTGCAGATGCTCTCTCAAGGCTACCCCCAGATGTTGAAAACCTACCACCATATGCCCAACAAACGACTAACTTACCACCAAATCTAGATCACAATGTTAAACCAATTGTGATCGTCATGTCTGTGACCCCTGATTCTTCACTGATCAAAGATATAAAGTCAGGATACACAACCGACCCATGGTGCATAAAGCTACATGGATTAGTCAACTCACTACCAGGTCTATGAAAGCAAGACAACCTGCTATACCTCAACAACCGTCTGGTTATTCCAAGAGTCGCACATCTCAGAGAAACACTATTCCGACTAGCACATGACAACCTCAGCCATTTTGGACTTGACAAGTCCTACACTACCTTACAAGATGCATACTATTGGCCAAACATGAGACGAGACCTTGAAGAAAGCTACATACCCGCGTGCACAAGGAACAAAAGCAGAACAACTAAGCCACCGGGACCGCTACACCCACTCCCAGTACCAGACAGTCGAGGAGACTCAGTTTCAATCAACTTCATTTTACCTCTGCCTCCTGAACAAGGATTCAATGGTATCATGACTATGACCGATCAACTTGGGGCCGACATCCTTCTTGCACCATGTCACATGAACATGAAAGCAAGTGAGATCACCAACATAATCTTCAACAACTGGTATTGCAAGAACAAACTGCCTTTAGATATTATCTCAGACCACGACAAATGGTTCACAAGTCATTCTCTCACTTCCACTTACACCTCAGATGGACGCCGTGCCTACTCCCACCATTAACACCAAAGAACACCCAAGAAACGTGTGCTGACTTCCCAACTGAAATCACCAATGCACTGGAGGCAATCATATCTCTAAAAACAGACATAGCGGATGCTCAGGACGCACTAACAGCTGCCAAAATCACACAAGCGACAGCCACAAACAAACATAGAAATGAGGAGCTGGTATTGAACATCAGAGATGACATATATTTGTCAATGGCCAACAGACGACGGGAATACCTCAACAGAAACAACAAAAGGGTGGCCAAATTTATGCCCAGGTTCGACTCTCGACTTGCCACAACATACTAACATCCATCCTACTTTTCATGCATCTGAACTCAAGTGGTTCATACCTAACAATGAAGAACTCTACCCCTCAAGGAAATCATACAGACCAAAACCTATCATCACAACTGACGGAGCAGAAGAATGGGAGATAGAATACATACTGGACAAAAGAACGCAAGGCTGAGGTCACCAGTACCTCGTGCGGTGGAACAGGTTTGGTCCAGAAGCGGACACTTGGGTCGCATGTCAAGAGCTGGAAAACACAAGCGCCCTCCAAGTTTATGAAGCCAGTCAAAAGTCTTCAGAGGTTGGGAGGGTGTAAGCAAGCTGCTTACTACATCAGTCACGTGCTTGTTTGGATTACTTATATCGCCACTTTGAGCCTTGTTTACAATTAGACTTGGGTCTCTTACCTACTACCAACTGCTCATTTGTATCATGCCTTCGAAATCCACGGTTTTGTCCTGTTATCTTTAGACTAATGTAAAGATTCAACCTAACCTGGGCTGTAGATAAACTACCTCCTAAGTTAGTATGTGTGGTCTTGCGCTCTGTCTAGTCTGCTTCACTTGCGAAACAAGAGTGTTCGACCCTAAAGGGGGATGCCTGTTAGTATGGTCAAGTTTGAGTCTAACCAATGTGCAAAAGTAGCGTCATAGTCAGTGGTAAGTTGCCGCGGTCAGCAATGATGCCACTGGAACTAGCGTTATATGTAGCGGTACTACTGTAGTTGGGTTAAAGTCAGTAACAGTAACGTCGAGCAAGCAATGGCGTGTGATAATATCAGCGGTAGCAGTAAGATTGTGAGCGGTGCAAAGAAACAATAAAGAAGGCCGCAGTACTTTCAGCGGTAAAGTAGCCGTGCATGAGAAGTTCAGTCAAAATAGCAATCAGGAGTCCAGCAGTATGCCAGTGGTAACAGTGAAAGAGCGAGATCGATTAACGAGCGGTAACAAAATTTAAAGACTAAGTCTACTACTGGGTGGTTCCAGAGCTAGACACTAATTCTGACCTATAGTACGTGCAATGGGGTAAAATCAGGTACTGTATCGTGCAGGGTATGTGGTGCTTATATCCTAAATCATATGTACTCGGAATGCTCTAGGCGAGATCAGTAGCACTCAAGTGTAGTAACCACCATATGTAAACATAGCGCGAGGTGCTGCAGCACAAGGCGACATGTAATAAGACTTGCTGTGGAATCAGTGATAACAAACATAAAACAAACAATGCACCAAATGGAGCTATGTGGATGTGGCAAGGACATGGAAGGACATTGGTACGTGGAACGAGGTGCGGCAGTCGGTACGGTGTGCAGTAAGCGTGGGATGCCGCCGGAAATGCTGAAGGGATAAGACAGCCATGGACAAGTGGTAACTCCGATAGATGTGAGACAAGTGTCAAAAGATAGGGTTTTAAGCCCAGCGCCTGTCACAACCCACAAACGAATTAATGCAAGGGCAGAGACTAGGACTCAAACTAAGGTTATCACAAGAAGAGAGAGGAGCAAGGACGTCTTGGATTGCTACAGTTGTAGATACAAGAGGTTTGAACTAAAGAACTACTACAGCGAAACTAGCTGACTATATACACATATTGAAACTGAGATGTAAACTGAGTTTGAAACTACTAGCCAATCATAAAATGGAAACGAGAATCGTACGATGTGATAGTTGTGACATTGTTATGACATCATATTCTAGAAGGTTCTAAGATCATGTGATACTATCTTATCTTATCTTATCCGATAGCATCATAAAAGATCTCTTCATCTTCATCAGGAAGTTCAGTTATAGAAGCAGATATGGGAATTTCGATAGGATTTAGGTTTGTCTTAGCGCTGGGTTTAGACGCTTTAGGGAAATTGAGAAAAGAGTAATGATTTGTGTTTGGAATTCGTGACAGTGCCAATATGTTCGTTACACCGATTCATTAAGTGTTTCCCACTGTTTACCTGGCGGGTTTCCACATATACTCATATGCCAACAACTTGAACTTGAACTACTAACTACTACTAGTATTAGATATCAACTATCAACTAGTATCAACTTAGACAGCAACTACTGATTATCCACTAACTTAGTACTATCAGTACTATACTGTCAATTAGTATTAACTACTAGTATCAAAATTGGTTATCATACTAATTATTTTTTCTGAGGTCATACCCCTACTACATACCCCCCTGGGGTATATGTACCCCTTCCCATGGGTACATACCCCTGCTGGGGTACAGAAAGTCAAACCCCTACCCCTACCCCTTACCCTGGGGGGTTACCCCTACCCCTGCAGTTCCCTATAGTACTGCACTGACAACACTGCATGTTTCATTGATTGGCGGCAACTGTGGTGGAACTCAATGGCCCATTTGCTCCTTGACGGTCACAATCCTCAAAAGTCCTATGAAGCTATTGAGTGCTTCCAGGAGCTTGGGTCCAAAATCAGAAGGGTCAATCCAGAGTGCTGGAAAATGATACTTCAGATGGTGAAGAAAGGGACAGCATTCCATCTCACTTCTGATCTCATTGAGGAGACAGCTCAGCAGTTGTCAGCAGCTCTGATCACAGGGCCTGGCCCAATGCTGACATGTGCAGAGTTGGATACCTTGGGCTTGCCAAGCCATGAAGAAACTTTGTAATGTATCCTTGTCATCTGATGGCTGGGTTGGTGAATCTGGTGAGGTATTTGCCAGGGCTGCAGCAGCCTAATGAATCAAGATGCCTTAGCTAGAACAATGTAGTAGACTTAAAGATTACTAAATTTTCTGCAATACAATACCTTTGTGTGTGTTCAGCATGTGTGTGTGTTCAGTGCAGTGTTTCTACCACCAGTGGCAAGCCAACACTAGGCCGTGTGAAACCTATAGGCAAGCCCCAGGCTGCCACCAGTGGCAGTGCTTTGGCAATGGCTGAATACCTGATATGGAAGGAGATTTTGCAGTTGCTGTAGAGTAGTCTTATCAATGACTGATCTCACCTTTGTGCAACATCTAGTCATCTCGCGTCTCACCCACTCTGATTTCTGAGAATGAGCAACAGAAAGGTCAAAGACTGGTGGTGGGGATGTTTTGATACTCACCCAGATTTTGAGAAGAAACTATCTATAGCCTATGCCAACGAGAAAGAACAGCAACTGAAAGTTATGTGTGGGGCATGCAAGATCAGCAAGATAATCGACGAGCAGCAGAAGGATCGTGAGCAGCAGCACCAAGGCCTGCAAAATGATGTGCAGATGCAGGATCAGATTATTACATATTGTAAGGTTCTAATCAGTATCTGTTTAGTTGATACTGAGTGTAAATGTCCAATGTGGTCACGATCGGAGAGTCTCATCAAGGATTAAAGTTGTCCGTGGATGCATGGATGACCTGATACTATGGTTCCCCACCTCAATTCTTGTGATAAGCAACCAGAAAATGTCTGTGCACATGCACATGCTGTGTGCATCGAAAAAAGGTGGATCAAAACACCAAAACCTTCCCGTGAGGTTTATAGTTTGAATACACCACCATTCTCTGGCCACAGTCTCGAACCATCCATGTATCAACTGAATTCATTTGGACATCCATCTCTCATGCCACAGGCCCAGCCATTCACACCCATGATCAGTAGTACTAGTACAAATGTACTACAGCCATCATTTCCTTCCCCACTCATCAGATTATTTGATGGTGGCTCAGGTATAGATTCAAGTAACTCCTCATGATCTCAGTCACCATTACTGTTATGTTTTCCCTCCAGGCCATCATGGACAAATAGTACAACATTGGGTGAAGGATCACGACCTTTATCAAAACAGGTCTGAATCTTATCACAATCTTGGAACCACAATCCAGATACCCCCACTGCTGTCGGAGGCACTCCTTCATGGCTGCAGTGGACACCAGCTCTTCAGGAATGGTTTGAGACTCACATGGCCAATATCACTGCATCATGTGGGTTCTCCTTCAATTGGGTGGAAAATCACGCTGTTTGTAGCTTCATGAATGAATTTTTTCCCTTTGCGAATTCAATCTCAAGTTATCAACTGTCCAATCGCATTGTTCCCCATGAAGTTGAAAGGTTCCAACAAGCTGCCAAAAACTGCTGTTGCGGAAGTGATGTGACACTCCAAACAGATGGATGGACAGGATTAAATTTTCATTACCTAGTGGCATTCATGATCACAACAGCAAATCGAGAGGCAATACATTTTTTGAGTTTCCCTGCAATTATTGAAGGCTCTGTTGAAATCAGGTCCACACTGTTCGAGTCATGGATGTATCAGCTGAATGAAAAACTGCCCAACATCTCAAGGTCCTCATAATCAGTGTTATTGAAGAGGTTTAAACAACCTGGAAGGCAAATGTCATTGCTGTCACATCAGATGCATCAGGGGAGTCTCGGGCGGCTTGTCATGGAATTTCTGTGGTTGGTATCTGCAGATTGCTATGCTCACCAGGTAACAATGTCTGGTGTTTTCTCACACACTCATAACTTGTCAATAATTTTTCAAAGATAAATCTTATTGTTGGTGATTATCTCAAGACTTCTGGCGCTGTAGCTTACCTGGCATACTCCAAGAAAGCTTCAGAGCTCATTACTTGGCTTCAAAGCAAGACTCTTGTTCTTGCATCACTAAGAGACATCCAACATGCCATCAACTCAACAAATCCATCACAAACTCAGCGTGTCCTCACTGTAATCTGCACTGTTTTGACCCAGTGGACTGCTCATTATCTCGCCTTCAGACACCTTCTTGATCTAAAATTTGCACTCGACATTCTCGTTTTGCGGGAGAAAGGTCTCAGGCAGGATTCAAAAATAATAACGGGGGATGCTGCCTCATGGAAAAAGGCAACCAAAATGCTGAAATTGATTGAAGACCCAGTAATGTGGATGATCTTGGCTCGGTGTCATATACCGTACATTCAGGTCCAGATCAGATCCGATACATGGACATCCAGACACCCAATCCATACATCCTAGTCCACCCATCCAATCCAGCTCACATATCCGATCCACCCATCCACTCCAATCCATATCCATCCACATCTGATCCATATCCATATCCAATCTGTGTCCATATCTGATACATGTCCATATCCGATCCGAGTTCATATCCGAACTATTCCCGCGCACCTGCGCATTACCCCTTTTAGACTATACCTGTGTTTCTGGCTTTTGACTATCTCTGTGCTTCTGGCTCTTGGTGATCTCTGCCTTCGTCTTGATAAGTATTTCATACAAGTTTCATCTCCGAGTTCATAGCCTTATGTTCCGCTGTACTTACTAATGTGTTTCCATATGCTCCAGAAATAGCCTTGGACTATCCTTACTTGCCTTCCAGCATGCTACCTACAGTGTATAAACTTGTAGTACAACTCCTGCAGACCTCAGTCTGATCATTGCTTTCCTACTTCTGTATATTCCTTTGACTTCTGTATCTTGTTACCATGTCTATATAAATCTGTTTCCGTTCTCACACTTGGGCTCTGGCCCTTGTAAGCTTCCGACTCAGACCTATGGGGTCATTCCCTAGGCCGGAGCCTTGATCCTTTGTCCTATATCCTTTTCGGACTTCATCCGTTTCCTGTCTCTCATCTGATTCACCCCCGACTCTACCTGTGGTAGTCTTATCCTGTCTGTTTCTATTCCGGACCTTGTCCAGAGTAGTCTATACTACCTCTACACCATATCCAGACCTACTCCTCTCTAGTAGTAAACACCTCCCCTAAGATCCATAGAGCTATGCTTGTCTGATCATCTGATCATCTGCCCCTCCGCTCTTCCACTCCTCCAAGCTCCGGACTTTCGGACCTCTGGTCCTCTGGATCTATCCTATCCTATCCTCCGACATTTATGGATCATCTTTCCCTCCAGAGCTTTGCTCCTATCCTGCCCTGGACTTTGTCCAGGAGTCCATCCTTCATCTATTCTACTCGGAACTTGTTCCAGTAGTCTTACCATTACTCCCTACCATCCAGAAATAGTTCCAGTGCATTCCCACGCTCATCCGGAAGTCCTTCAGAGCTCTATTGAGTTATCCTATCCTACAGAGTTCATCTGGACTCCATCTGGACTTCACTATAACTCCCCCTTGGACTTCATCCGAAATTAAGCGCACATACTTGGGTAAGGGGCACAGCGTACGAGCTGAGGCCAAGCCACTTTGACTTTCCGTCCCTCCAGTACAACCCCATGTAAGACCAGAACTTCTTAGTAGTCCCAGTTTTGCATGGTTGTAACACTCGGTAAAACACTATCATTGTTTCCTTCATCAAGTGTCAGCTAAATCAAGATTATTCTACTAGGATGGTTGTTCACCTGCAGCCCTTATCATTGGTGATCAACATTGCTCAGGCTGCCCATTGTCGCCTTGACGAAGTCTTGATCATTTTCAGGTTTCTGATATCAAAATATATTGATCTGCGAGGGAAGGCAACATCAGTAGAAGAGAAATTGATGATCCAGGCCATTATTGATTCTCTCAAAAAGTGCTGGAGCAAATGCGATCAAGATGTATTTCTCGCTGCAGTTATTTTGAATCCCCTCTATAGGATCAAGCACTTCACTCGCATTCGCAAATTCAATAATGCCAGAATCATGACACTATTGGTCAAGCTATGGGATCAATTGTTCCCTAATACACCCTCAGATGAGTCCCAAACAGAACTCTTGGAGTATCTAGAAGGACACAGGGACTACGGTGTGGAATTTACCAACTGGGTGGACTTGGTTCGAAGTTCTGCTGAGACCGAGGCATGTTTCATTATTTTTGAATATTTCTTGTCATCATTCATGACCTGCAAACTGTAGCGAAAACGTCCAGACCCTCTCAAGATGTATGAGGGAATCTGTTTTCAAGACACAGAGCCGACACCACTGCAGAAATTCGCTCATCGAATATTTTCAATTTGTGCAAACTCAGCCTCTTGCGAACATCTTTTCAGTCTTTTCAGCGCTGTACTCACGAAACTTCGATCACGTCTTGGCCTTAAAGACCTCACAAACT
This sequence comes from Suillus spraguei, assembly GCA_016800925.1. Taxonomy (NCBI): domain Eukaryota; kingdom Fungi; phylum Basidiomycota; class Agaricomycetes; order Boletales; family Suillaceae; genus Suillus; species Suillus spraguei. Next base: position 32,153 of record JABCPU010000161.1, read on the forward strand.
TGGCAGAATTGTGCTTGCATTTGCGAGACGAATACACGCAAATGGGAGATAAAAAGGGCCGCCTGCATCGTGCAAGGAAAATAATCCCTGACCCCCTGCATCCACCTCCACCAGTCACTTCCGAGACTTCCACAGACTCTCTTCAATCTGATGACCTATCAGTGTCTGAGCAGCCAGAAACTCATAATGAAGATGAAGACTACCACTCACTTAGGTCTATCGCATCCATTCTTGCACAGCGCTCCTTCGACGACGAGGACGCTACAGGTTCAGCGTCTTTATTCAGTAATGTTCCCCTTCAACAACTTTTTAACTTCATGGATGAGAGTTAAATTTACGGAAGGATTTGGGATGAGGTCAATTGATGACGAGCTTGAGTTTTACGAGTTGATTGACATGGACGCGGAAGGTGAAGATGATGATCAAACATTCGACGATATGATGAGTAGTACAATCTAGCGATTATCAGTAGCCAATCATATCGTGTCACTCAGCTTACTAACGCCTGAGAAAAGCCTACCGCCAGTGGCTACAGCCAAACCTGGCTTTCCGGCTAGTCAGTGGCTTGCCACTGGCGGTAGAAACACTGGTTCAGTGTCTGTGTGTGTGTCGTATGTATGTGTGTGTGAGAGTTTCATGTATGTATAATATTTGAACTGATCCAGCGCCATAGTAGTCGACTACTTGCATTGTAAATATACAAGTGAAAGTGACAAGGATCAATACACAAAAACCATATGTAGGGCAACAAGTAAAGAAAATCACTTTGAAAGGCTGAATGCAAGCCAACTCTTGGAACGTGTAAATTTAGATAGAAAAGTATCGGGATCCGACTCCTCGGGATTGGACTGCTGTTCAGCATCTGAGTCCGACGGTTCTTGGCGAAGATAGTATCGGTTATCGGCATCCCTTTTAAGCACAAGAAAACAGCCCACAAGGAACTTCCATAGGGGCGAGTCTATGTGCAAGCGTGCGGGAGGTTTCATATGACCCTGAAAAAAGTACTTCTTCTCGCCACATGCCACAGCGTCTAAAGTCGCCCAATCATCGAAGGGGCGCAATCTCCGTGGTAGAAGGACTCCATTCTCGTAACGCAAGGAGATCCAGGCGAAGCACCAGACAAATGACTCCAGATCATGGCGATATAGGTGTTTGACCTCACCTCGCTGACCCTCTTCAGTAAGAAGATCAAGCGCCATGAATGGTACCGTGCCCGTTCGTTCGTTGCCCCGAGGACCTGAGTCATCCGCCAACGAGGATAGATCGTAGTCGTTTAAAACGCCTTGCCGCTTCCCGTCTTTCCAGTACCACATCAAATTTCCTGGCTGACATCTCGATGATAGACCCCTTCCTTCCACAGAGTAAGATGGCCTGCACGATATGTCAACGAAGAGCCTCGTGAATGCGACGAAAACACGTACATAGGATACATTGATACCACACGTCAAAAAGTTCATTGATTCGAAGCTCCGTGATTGGCTTGAGCTTCGGGAATACGAGGATATAGAGCACGCGACTGCCCTTGGTGGGTTCTGCAATACCGAGCGCTTCTCGGATGGTAGACGTGGGATTCATGAACGTGTGGTGCCAGAGCAACTGGGGAATATGGCCTTGTGCCGTATCGTGCACCTTCGCAATCTCCTTAACCTTTTCCAAGATTTCCGGCTCGCTAATGCGACTCGCCTCCCCCCAAAAGATCTTGGCCACCATCCCATCCGGGAGATCGCCGTACTTCTTCCGCCTAGTAACAGGGACTACATTTGTGGCCCGTCCCTGTAGGCCGTAGTGCGTGATTCTTTCGTCGTGACTGGTGTGGAGCAGCAGATCCACCTCCCCAAATTCTTTATCCTTGATTTTAAATTCGTGGCAGCGTTGTCCCTCAACTTGAATAGGGAGGAAGTCCTTGTTTTGACCCCAATCATGAAGTTCGAATCGTTGTAAAGCATACAACAGCACCATGAATCGCGGAAGATCTTGAATGAAGTTGATACCTGAGCATTGAACGATCCCTTGCCGATCATAATACCAGATCCACATTACATCGTCTGAAGAAGCTTTGGTAAGAGCGCGACAAATCTCGACAGACAAACGGACTCACCGATGATGATAAGATTCAGTAGATAATTGACTGCAAGATTAGACGCAAACATTTCGGCGGCGTACAGACCAGTCTGGACGGTCACATCTAACTCAGCGTCCGTATCGTCGTCCGTGTCATCAGGGTTCCTCTTTGATTTTTTTGCGGCGGATTCCAAAGTGTCCGTGGCCTTACGCTTGGAGCTGGACGCGCCCTCGGAAGGCTGGCCAGCAGTAAGGCCGGAAGATGGAACTGCGGCTTGGCCAATTTAGTTTGATCTCGGAACCCTAAATACCTTCACTTACATGTCATGTCGGATGGAGGTTGTTTTGCTGGGGTCTGCGAAGTGCCTGGCGGGTCTTTAGCCTTAAGATGATCCACCGGTAAATATTCTGGCTTGGTAGGGACATAGTCCGTCACTGTATACGAGGGGGGCGGTGGGTTAATCCCTTTCGTTCTCCCTGGCGTCTTTCTCTTGAATTCGATGCAAGCTAGAACATCTTTCCAGGGAAGATTTTTTGGCTTTTCCGTTGCATTCGTGTCCATGTGAGCGTTGCGCTTCTTCTTGCGCTCCTCGTCGTCCTTCTCATCCTCCATCGCGTCGTCCTTTTCCTTGTCCCTCTGTTTGCCTTTCCCTTTCTTGCCACCCTTCACATCCTGGAAGGGAGCGCATGCACTGTTCAAAGGAAGAATGACAACGTCGGGCTTGCGAGTTGATTTCGCAGTCTGATGAGTTTGATGCATGGGCATATCGTTCTGCTGACAGATCATATCCACGGCGGGGACAGGAGCACGCATCCCGTCAACCTCGACCCCTTCAAGACAAGCGAGTGCGATGTTAGTGGCTCTTATGAAAGGGCCGTAGAACTTGTTTTCCACTCCTGGACGAATGCTTGTAATCGTTATAAGTATGAAGGTACCCGATCAGCAAACTTAGAATAAGTACTCACTATTCATTTAGAACTGTCTCGATATCAGAAGAATTTACGAGCGCGGTGGAAACCTGTCCATTGCAAACTGGCAGAACTGCCTTGAGGCACTTTTGCAGGAGCTCCGGCTGTTTAGTTTCAGGAGTGGAAGAGGCGCGCTGCAGGAGGGCTTGCAGCATGGCATCTACCTTGCACGCCTTAACCTGTTCGATATCGCGTTGAATCCATGAGCGAACTTTCTTAACCCTTGACAGAATGTTAGGTGCTACTCAAGAAAAGCAAGAAAAGCGCGCACTTGGCACCGAGAACGCCAATGTTCTCACTGACGACACTAGCCCCACGGCTGTTTGGGGTAGATTCTATTGTGCTAGCACCATGAGCTGATGCGTTGGCGCGGGGCGGAGTAGACGATGTGCCAGTCTCGCCAGCAGGTGACATAACACTAGGTGTTGTTATTACGCTGAGAGCAGAATTGATGAGGTAGAGAAAACTAAAAGGACAAGCGATTCCTGCTCGCCTTATATCTGGTGAACTAATATGGCGCAAATGTGGCGGGCCATTGTCATTGATCAATCTCTACAGTCCAACTCCGACGACGCGCTCCATCAATACGGGCACGTGACCCTGACTTATTTGAGCTCTGAGTAATATTATCGGCCATGCAGCTACTCGTCACTGTGTCAGAATGTCACCGCTGATGGATGTTATCAAAATATACTACAGCTTGAGAATCCAGGCAACCCATGTCTCGAGCGGAGGCACGAGAGTCCCCATCTAGCTTAAACACATCGCCATCGAAACATCGGCAACCTATCGATATCATCGTCCAAAGATACGGGTACCTATAGTGACTCATCAGATCTCATTGACGCAATACTCAAACCTCCTGAAATCACGTCTCGATATGTCCCTCGTACACAACGGAAGTTCAAGCCGTATGAGAAGTCGTATGGTCATTTGCCGACTGCACCAGAGCTCCGTTATGTTGATAGGTTTTGCGGGAAGTACCTTGGTAAGATTGATACGAGTCTGGCAGATGTCAAAGCGGTATGTTAGCCTAATACTAGTTGAATGTGCGCTACTTCATATTGACAAGCACGGTCGTATGCCAGGGCAAAGACGTCTTCGAGCGCGGTGTTGCGCTCCTGTCTTAGGAGACTATTATCGTCACCAAGCGGGCTGTTTGTTCATGCTCTTGCGCGTCATTGGAACACCCCAAGGTTAAAAAGCTTACCAAATGCGCTGTAGCAGTTTCTTTATCACATGACAAGGATGAGCGTCACTCGCGTTGGTGGAACAAGTTAAGGATCTTGCATGCAACTTGGAGTGGGATTTAGTCCGTGATGATATGATTCAAATTTGAATTGGATGGCTGAAGTTAGGCAATTATCATCGTGATGATAAGGTACGTAGAAGTTGTTTTCGAATTTCGTATCACCTATATACTGGTTCCGCGAAGCCATCACGCAGAGCGACTCGAGGGATGTTGTTGACTTCCTACGCAGCTTCCGAGAATTCGTTCCCGTCACAAACTATGAACCTTACAGGCCGTTTATAGCAAAGTTTTTGGCGAGTCCTTACAGTTACATGAAGCTGGCATCTAGAACATGTTCGCCCCAGAACTGCCCTGCTTCTTAGCCACGACCAGCATGATATACACCAAAGTTCTTCCCAAATTATCAACCTCCCCTGCACCTTTTGCAACAACGCACATATTGGGGGTTTTCATTGTCAGAGGTACCTCTGAGACATTGGCAGGTCTTAAAAATATATTGTGAGGACGGTCAGAGCTCCAAGGAGGTGGCCTTCTGCTCCACGAGCATCGATGTTCTGCCCATGGGAATCAACTGGGACGTCGAGAATGACAAGGATAGACTTGATCGATTTGAGGGTAAGCAACTGGCACCAATTTTCTTGCGCAAGCTCAGCACTGATCTCTAGATACGTTTTTTCGGGAAAAACGGATTCATAGGCGATCTCTTTGGTTAAAAACTATCATACTTGGTGTATTCTAAATGTGCTATTTGCACTGGCGGGCTGTCGAGTGATAACCATCCGCTACTTACTGGCCGATGTGCAGACAGTGCAGTACGTGGAGGATGAATGGCCTTTACTCGTCGAATGCATCCAGAAGGGTGTCATCCCGGATGTTGAAAACCTAGGCGACCTGTGAGCATTGCCATTGTTAAAAGGCTTTGCTCCAGATGACGGGCTACCTGTTATCAATCACTTTCACGGGTGAGAGTGAGTTGTGATATCATCAGTTTTAGGCTTAGCAGCTGAAATTTTTGCTGAGGAAGTGACTTCTTGAAGTGGCATTTGGAGCAACGTTTTTTTTATTTTATTTAATCAGTGTTTATTGTCCGTTGGGGCTATGCCCTATGGTAGACAAAACCTACAGGTATGTACTTGTTCGTATGTATTATCAAGAATATTTTTGTGATGCGCGATCATTGGTCCAGGTGTGAAACGAGGACTGGTAAGGCCAGCTAAAGGCGATAGGGGTTTATGGGCTCATTCTTCTTCTTTGTCGTCTGCAGGGGGTGTAACATCTCCAAAGATTTGTTCCAGTCGGTGCGTGCTCGCTATGTAGCGTAGTAGGGGCTTGACGCATTTCTGGTTGTTCAGCAAGTTCTTGAGGTGGCTAGCTTGGGGCCTATCTCGTTCTGGAGGGATAGACGTTGTCTGGTGTACGTTGGGCAAGCAAGTAAGAAGTGATGTACTGTTTCTTTTGGAGCAACGTGTACAGAGTCGCTGTTGACGGACGCGATCATCTCTACTGCTCAACAATCGATCGGCCAGGTAGGCTTCATTATTGTGCTGGACGGTCGACTCAGAGAAAGCCTGTTACTTGTGGGTACCCTACTTGCTTTAAAGCTCATTCACGCGACTGTACTGACTGATATTCAGTGATTCACAGGAGGATGACAACAAGGCACAATTTTGAAAATATTATCTCAGCGAGCGATGATTATCGCCTGGTTGTTTGGCAATGCAAATCAAAAAGGCCTACCATCCGCATCATGAACAAGGGCACCTTTGCAGAATATCACAGGCTCCAGGCAGAAATGCGAGCAGATGAACATTATGGCGGGTCAAGTGAAGGTTCCCATCGTTGTACTCGACCCAGCAATGAAGAGATAGTTCCTGGAGCAAGTCATAATGGAGATGTGATACATACTGACTTTTTAAAACGAAGTGTTTTAGATTTTGAGGTGGCCTTAGTGGGTGTTATAAATGAATACTGTTTGTGTGTGTAGATTACTCGGACAATCCAGCTCGCGTATCATATGACAGAATATACTCCCGATTCCTGCTAGGGAGGCTCAGCAAGACTCCTGGGCATTTCACTCCGGAAGACCTTGAACTCGCACTTTATCATATTTTTACCCTAGATGCCACCCTTCCTGCACAAATAGGCGCATTCCTCGCTGCAGCCGCTGATGTGCTAAGGGCGCAGGCATTACAAGCAGCCATTGAGGATGGAGACATTGATTTTGTTGTCGATATCGTTGGAACTGGAGGAGATGGTCACAATACGTTCAACGTTAGTACCACAGCAGCCGTCGCCGCCGCAGGCGCTCGCGTGATCAAGGTAAGATTATCTTGCATCTACTGCAATAATTTAGCTGATGAGTCAAACAACAAGCATGGAAGCAGGGCTTCCACATCCTCATCCGAATCAGCAGATCTCTTGCAATCCCTTGACTGTTCACTCACTGCCCCGTCATCAGGCACTGCGTTTCCCATATCCAAGATACCATTCACCTTCATCCTCGCGCCTCATTACCATCCTCCGCTCGTTGTCGCGCTGTTTCTGGCACGCTTGTGAGAGATTTGATTTACTGTTATCTATGCTTCTGATTTGAGTGGTATCTAGCATGAGAGGTGAGATGAAGAAGGGCTTCGCGGTGGTTTGATTTTCAGAGTCAAGTGCAGAATCCGAGCGCATGAAAAGCCACTGAGCTGGCTCAGGTGATATTAGAAGGAATGTCACGGTTGTCCCTTCTTTACTATTGGGACTGATGCGGCGGCGGCCCCCAACGTTCTCGTGGCTTGGAACGCTTGAATCATGCAGTATTAACACGTTATTATCTGAGTCTGGATAACCCTACACCCGCTAATTTTTCCACTATGCACTGGCAGACGAAAGTCAATAATTCGACGATTATGTGATGAATGTATACATACGAAATACTAGCTCACACAAGTAAATTGCATCGATCAACGTTTCAACGCCCAACGGTTGTGTCATCCAGACTGGGTAAGCATGATGAAGCGGACACAATAAGTTTGCGATAAAACAATAAGCAGGTCATTCTATTTGATATCCCCTCCCAAATTGCCTGGAAGCTATTAGTCTGTATGCATGTATCAAGCCCAGGTCAACATGCTCGTTTTGAGTGTAACCATAACTTCCTTACCTCTTTCGCCAGGTTCGTATGAACTACAAGAAGCTACCTTGAGTATCCTGACATTGCGATCGTTCTCAAGGGTCTTGGAGTACCACCCAAAAAGAGATTCGACAGTCGCGTCGGAGATGTACGCCGTGTCCGTCTTCAGCCACACCAGCACGGGTGCTCTTATTGACGAATCCCTATTAATCAAAACCCATCTCCCGCCGCACGGCCCTGAAGTGCCCATTCGTATATCCATCTCTGCACATATGGGGCATACCTATCATGAGTGGCACTCCAAGAGATAAAAAACCTCGTTGGAATGAATTTTCGCACGAGAGGACCCGAGGGGCGGTGGAAATTGGGTATTTTGATGTCTGGAGCAAGTTTGCAATAAGGGGGTAGTAGCGTTAGGCGAGAATAGAGATCAGCAGTGGGTTATTGGAGATTCGTTTTCTTCACGATGACAAGTCGGCCGGCGTTTTGTATTACAAGGTTGTATTGGAAGACGCGGGGGCCATGATTAGTTCTTGGAGTGAGCGGGGGCGCCGAATAATGTTCAGAAATTTGACCTCGCTTGAAGTGACGTGAAGACCGGCTCGGACAGCTTTGTGAATTCCTATTGCCTTAAGGATATAGGCTCCTTTGAGAAGAGTAGCCTCCTATGGATTGGCCCCGGGTTTGCCGAAGAGCGTGACGGGAGAAGGGAAGGAGGCCGAGTGGGCAACTTGAAATTAAGCGAGGGATGACCCGGCGGCCCCATATATATCTGACAGGGTTATAAGAATAAGATTAAGCTTGCAAGAGACGTTAGTGCCGATAAAGTTCAGTGGGAAAAACACGTGAAACATACAAAGATGCCGTGACCTGGGTAAGCAGAGAGCTTTAATTAGTCTCGTTAAGGAAAGTCGGGTATCTTCACTTTGCCAGTCGTAGCACACAATCTCGGTGATAGATGTGTTGCTCATGTAGATCTGAATCTTGTGATGGGTCTTATGCTTGTAACAAAGAGCAGCATGTACTTATCTTGTCCCAGGCCTATCAAGGAAATTTAAATTTTCGCCTGTACTCGGGCCTAACAGTGTGTCACCTGACGCCATGATAAAGAGCGGTCGCCGGTGGAGTGTAGGCATCAGAGGTCACCTTCGTAGACAAGGTCGATGATTTATCCGAGTCCAAGCAACTAGCTTATGCTTCTAGATGTCAATGATGCGTGCGCGCATTCTGTATTCCAAAATTGCGTTCAGTAAAAAACCCTGTACTTATCGAGCCATATGTCCTCCCAGTCGTAAAAACCGAACTTCCTGCTCGATATAACATCAGTGTAAACCTTTCCGTTGACATGATATGGGTGCTCAAAGTACGAGCGTTTGAAGGACTCCGGTGTGTTCATCCGAGTATTGCCAGTGGCGTCGCTGCTGCGGTTCCAAAAAGATCAAAGAACATCCTCCTAGAAATGAGGAAGATTCAAGGAAGGACAGAGGCGGCAGAAATGAATAGTAGTCGACATTCGGAGGTATACAATGTTTGTTGGACTTGCATAAGCGGCGCTCAATACCATCCATTGGAAGGAGGCACCGATACCACCGGCTTATGTTCGACAAGGGACATAGGAAAGACCAGAAATTGCGGCTGGACATACGCTCTATTTAATAGAGCCTCAAATTATCGACAACATATTATTTCCGAGGAAAAACAATTCAGTCGTGCATAAAATATTTTCCGCCGTGTCGCTGAGGACAGTGAGGGCCTACATAAATTGAAAAAACGTGCCAAGTCTTTCAGCTATATCTGACAAAAAGCTCACATCGAATGTCATTGAGTGTTGCCAGTCCTAAACCTTGCAGTTGCGATCTCATTTTGAAGGACGGTGGCCGGATAGCTGTAACATGGTCGGACCGCCGCCCGCATAACCGTTACACCAAAAGGTGAAATACTAAAAGCTTGGCTTTCAGCATCAGCGGCGGTATATGTACTGATTATGGTAAGCCGGGGTGCTTACAATAGCAGCAAGGCCACCGAGTTCACATGTAGCCTACAGCGAATTGCTTCCGTTTTGTCCTTCGTCCGTTAGGCATATTCTGAGTACACTTGTAACAGGAAGGTCTCTACTCGTACAAAATCTATCGAACTAAGTTTAGTACTGTTTAATGCTGTAAAACATAGTATATGCACCAATACTACACCTCAAACACCACCACCACTTTTCTCCACAGGTATCCTTCTCCTCTGTACACTCTTCTTGCTTACAGCAGGTGCGATCGACACGTCTTTCAGATATCCACAGATCTACAAAGTCAAGGTTTATGTGAGCACGAGCACGAATCAACACAACGAAGAAGCGGGAGATGTAATAAGAACGAACCTCTACAAATTCTTCAAAATCAATATCTCTCCCCTTCCCCTTTCCTTCAGGCAAATCAGAAAGCCCTGCCTCCCTTAAGACGTACCGGAAATCTGACTCCCGCACACTATCATAAGCATACCCGAGCACCGCAACAGACCGTACGGCTTCTCGTATCATCGATACAGGCATCCTCATCTGCTCCTGCGCCCCCAGACCAAAACCAGGCTCAGAACCGGAACCAGAACCATAATCGCCAGACACACGCGCATACTGCCCAAACACCTCCCGCAGTACATCAATCTCCCCCGGCTCAAACAGTGCACGCGGATACGTCGCCGCACCCGAAAACGGGCGTATAAGCGCGGCATACCCAAACAGTGCAAATAAATGCCGCTGTACCTCCCCTATGCGTAACCAACCTTCTCCCGATGAAGTTGTACTTGCTTCGACCCGTCCACCTGCGCCCATCTCGCGCAGTACCTCCTCTGCTCTCCTTGTTTCTTCTACCCTCCGTCTCGTATCCCACCCCAAGGCATCGCCCATGACGTGTACAACTTCTGGCAGTGCACTGAGTGCTGCGCGTGCGTCGACGAAACCCAGGCGTGTGCGCCGCAGGAGAACATCGAGTGGTTTTTGTGCGTATTCATGCATGAGCGCGTACGTAATTTCGGAGTGTGTGAAGGGGTACGGAGAGGAGATAGGGCGGTGTGGGTCCAAAGCAGCCGTTTGAGTCGTCGAGGACAAGAGCGTCCATGCTTGTGAACCGTAGGATGAGGAGAGGTGTTGTGCAACTTCTGGTTGGAGGCCGTACTACAGTGCATGTCAATAAGAGTAGTAGTGGATGTGAAATACATTGGAGGACAGAGGGCTGATACTCACGCGTTGAATCAGCCCAATGAACATGTTGCGATCCCACCCGTCGCTTCCTACAAGTCTTAGCTCTTGGGTCTGACATTTCAAGGCCTTTGCCCTGAGTCCGGGACACACTTTAATCGCTTCATCGACGGCCTCTTCCGCCATTGCACGATAAGTAGTCCACTTTCCACCCGCGATGGTCACCATTCCACTTTCATCAACCTTGACTATATGACTTCTCACCAACCCCTCCGTACCACCCGCCGCGCCAGATGAAATGAGCGGACGCAGTCCCGACCAGGCTGAAAGGACGTCCCCACGGCGCACCTTGATGTCTCCACTCAGATACCCACGCACCTCGTCTATGACCCACTGGATCTCAGACTCGCGGGGAAGAATATCGTCACCGCTTAGATAAGCGTCTGCTTCTTCTTGGGCTTTGACATGCACACGCATGTCGTAGGGCTCATCAGTTGTACCTGCTATAACACCGCCTTCCCATGGGAGAAAGAAGACGACGCGACCGTCACTTGTTGCAGGGTCTAGGAGACCCATGCCTTTAGGGGCGTAATAGGAGGGGAGGGCGATATGCACTCCCGAGCTTGCGCGCACGATGGGTTTATGTGTGGGAGTGGAGAGGGAGAGGAGAGAGTCGGTATATGGACCTGTGGCGTTGATGGTTACCTGTTGCAGTGTCAGTTGTTATCTGGAACTGAACGGGAGTACGCGCCTTGGCTTTGACGTCAAATTCGCCTCCGGTAATGTAGTCCTTGACGCGTGCACCTGTGATGAGGCCCGTGGCAGGGTCTTTGCGGAGGGAGGTAACGCCACAGTAGTTGGCGGCAGTTGCACCTGCTTTGATAGCTGTGAGGATGAGGGCGAGGTTCATGCGGGAGTCGTTGTGTTGGCCTGAGGGTGGTGAGGATGAGGATGGGGCGGAATGGAAATGGGACATACCGTCGTAGTATACCACGGCACCGACGAGCCCGTCGCTCTTTAGCATGGGGAACTGTTCGAGGGCCTTGCCCTTGGACATAAGGTACGAAGATTCCATGTTTTCCTTGCCAGCAAGGAGGTCGTAGAGTTTGCACCCGGACCAGTAGTACGGAACTTGCCAGTACCTGGTTATTCGTCAGTGATGGTGGTCACTGGAAGGTTAATGGATGGGAAAGTTGGATTTGGGTTGAGAATGGGGGATTGGAGATGATGACGCACTTATAGATGGGGAGCATGATAGGGAGCATATGACTCAAATAAGGAGCAGTCTGTAGGAAGACCCTCCGTTCGCGTAGAGCCTCGCGAACGAGCTTGTACTGCTCATAGTCAAGCTCGAATACGGCCTTCTGGAGGTAACGCACGCCGCCATGGACAAGTTTCGTTGACTTGGAGGACGTACCTATTGATAAATGTATGTAGTGAGGTTGCATGAAAGGAAGCGAACTGGACTTGCCACTAGCGAAATCTTCTCTCTCGACTAAGGCAACTCGTAGACCACGACTTGTAGCATCAACAGCGACACCGGCACCAGTTGCGCCTCCTCCTATGACCAATATATCGAACTGGGCATCATCATTTTCGCCCCGCTTTGGATCATTACTTCGCTTCAAGGCGTCGATCATGGCCGCGCGGGGAGGAGGAGACCATGGTGGTGGCGGGCGTCGAGATTCATATGTTGTTTGTGGGTAGGCAGGACCGGAATTGAGATAGAGGTAGCCAGCACCTACTGTTGTTGCGGTGGATAGGGTAAGGAGAGTAAGTGTACGCCGGGTAAGTGCACGCAGTCGCGGAGCCATCGATACTAGAAATACACTCTTCCCTTCTTTAAGATCTGAGTAGCCTAGACACTATGAAGGCTCAATGACTTGGAATCTTCGACACTGCCACGATCAGTTCCCGCGAAGTCTAGGAACGTCACAACTGTCCTCCGTTCGTTTCTTTTCTAGTGGCCGTAGACTCGACTGGTCATCATCGATGTCAGCTTTGCTCGTAGGTTTTTCGGGACACTTGGCATGGCTAAGTGCGGGCCGCACGACTCAATCGGCCCGCCTTGAGTCCGTCGCCGGCGAAGCAACTCTCTTAGTAATCGTATTGCGACCGCGATATTGACAAAAATTTGGCACCCAGCGCAACGTCGACCACAAGCTCGAGGCCCACTGGTATCAATATTATTTCAAGCCGCAGTCCGTCACGGATACTTGTCTGTGACACGCCGCGGCTCTTCTCAGCGTTGCCAGTGTGCAAGAGCGCCTTCGGGGCACCTTGATCCCTGTCGACAACTGCAATCGCTCAAGGAACTTGAGATTGTGTGGATTGCAATGGACTGCAAGGACAACAAGGTCTCCTACATTCTTCTGAGTGCGTTTGTCTCATCTGCCGCTGAGGTGGCAATCTTGATCTGGAACTCTGCAATACATCTGTGAGTGCGTCTCAGTACGTTCACCAACTGATGTCAAGGCCCCATTGAATTCTTGTTTTGATTGGAGCATTGCGATGATACATGGTATAACGGTATTTCGACGTCGTCAACAACTCACTTTGCGAGTCAAGCTTTCATGAACAAACCTTACAGATACATACCGGATTGTTCCAGGTCATATGATCTAACATGGTCCCGGTGAGGACGCGTGACAGGATTAACGATGATCATTAATTCATTTATGGACCGCACACTCGTTACGACTTGCTCACGCACCGAACTAAAACAAATATACAGCTTACGCCAAGTACAAATATTATGGTCGCAACGTTATCTGCTTGTGCAGTCACATAAATAGAAGCAAGACAGAACGCCACCTTTACCGATAACCTGGTCGCATGAATTGTGTGAAAAGGGGCAAACGATGGGCCAGATGTATCTGCCGTGCAGGCAGGTCCTGCCGCTGACCGGTGTGTACGGAAAAGAGAAGTGCCATCTTATGCTTGCAAGGCATCATGAAGACATAACTTACTATGGGAAACAGACAAAGGACGGCAAGATTACTTGGAAAATGCGAGGACATCGGAACTGCACATTCAAGGACGTCAGTTTGTGCAGGGATCAAGGTGAGCAGGGCAATATAAATTTATTCAATCGTGAGCTATCACATTGCCGGTGAGCTCTTTGAGGCGATAGGACGCTGGCGTATGTCAGAAACTATGATACACAGTTTGAATTGCTGCTGCTTGTTTAGAAGCCCGAACTATGTTTATTCCGATTATTTGTCACACTCTTGCACGCTGCACATGTCCGAGATTCGAGTAGCACGGGACCCTAGTGCTGCAGCGATCCGACGGAGTAGCAGCCACTGCCCTTTCTCTCGGTTACACTCGGGAAGAGTCAAATAGCGACATTGATATTGTGTCCGAATCAGGAAAACCAGCTAGGCGAGCAAGTAGAGTCTAGAGTCTAGAGTCTATGTAGACTGGTTTTACCGATCCCAGGGGAGAGATAATATCTATATATATAATCAGGAAACCCGGCTAAATTAGATGGAACATGCTTCATACTATCATGAACATTATGATTTATTTTTATTCTTTCAAAATACTGCCGAATTCTTGCATGTGGACTGGTTTTACATGTGCAACAAATAACGAAAACTGTCAAGACATAGCGAGCTGTCCTGCCAGTGGAATAGCGTATCAGATAAGGAAAACTTTAAGTACAACTAGTATCAACCACGAATAGCCGATCGCAGGCCGATCGTAGTCTATTTTGCGGCGTCCGAATGACGTCCATGTTGATACAACTCCGAGTCCCCCCGTCATCTGCCTATTACCCTTCGCCGTTTTCTTCCCTCTACCAGGACTTACCGGTGAAGGATGTTCAGTCGGCCTAAGCAAACCTCGGTCAAACATTGTAAAGAGCACTACTACCGAGTCCGCTGAATTCCCTTTAATGAGCCACTCGCCTACTAGATATGAGAGCATATGCATGCTCTTACCTTCCGTATCTTCAGTGCATTAACTCCCACTCACTTATCACCTATAATCTTCCAATACCTATCGAAGACATTATCAGCACTACACTATGCGAACCATTGCACCTTTTTTAGGTTTAGCATTCGACCAACATAGGTACCCTCTCCAGGAAAGTGCCGTCGGCACTCTCATCAATGTCAAGACTTGAACGGCGCGCTGTGGTGTATCAATAGGATGGTTACTGAGCGCTGAGACATTGTACCTTCTTCGATCAACGTTATCCTTATCCGAGTCACTCTGGCCGCCTGCTGTGCCGTCATTCGTCGGTAAAAGTACCATGATGCCCTCCTGTCTACGAATGCAATTTATGGGTGTTTCTTGTTTCCATGATCAAATGGAATATCGCGACACAGCCCTGGCGATACTCCTGACATTGTAGCCACTAGCGCGCCGTCGGTCTAGATATAGAATTCGTGGTGTTCCATCAAGAGCGCTGTGTGACCATCAGAACGAGATCATTATGATCAACGGTGGAGCTGTTATCAGAAATATACACCAGATGACTTACCATTTGATGTTGATATGTGTGATATTATTGAATATGAATTGTGATGCGCAGTAGCTCCATGGCACTGGAGTCAGCGAAGAAAGCGCAATTAGTAGTCTAAATTTCTGCAGCTGCGTAAAAATACCTCGAATTATTCCTAGGCAAACGAAGACATTCAAGTTGACTCTTCAACTGTACTTGCTGATAATACAAAGTGGCGGCGGGTTCGGGTTAGGTAGTAAAGCTGAAAGTTGGCAACCTTCTCGAAATGGTTATGCTCAACTCAAACCATGATCAGACCACCTGCAAGCTTTCCGACACAATTTTTACACCAGTAGTCTGTCATTCATACAAGCAGCAGCCCGCCTAGAGTAATACTCTGTCTATTCGGTTTCTACCCACTTGCCCTGTGCATGTACCTGCTTGATGTCTGAACTTTCGTTTGCAGAGTTTTCGCAGTCATTTTCTCCACCAACCCTCGTGCCGACTTTGAATGCGCTCCTTGCAAACCTATCTCTTCCGTTTGGGCTCACCTCCCCGACGGATTTGACGCCTTCTTTACTCCTTGCAATTCTAGAGTCCATACTCGAGTCCCGCCTCCCCATCCCAGCTGCAATACGCGCCTCTCGCTCAGCTCTTGCAAAAGTAGAAGCAATGAAGGTTTTTCTCGGCGTACTCGAGTGCGACGTCGTCCCAGCAGATGAGGATATCGGTCTCGCGGACCTTGATCCACGCAGACTGGCGGATGGATGTTGGGAAGAAACTGTTTTCGTTGGTGAGCTGCTTTGCTGGCTTGGGAGGAAGCGAGGCATCATCGACGCATTGGTTGGTGATGATAGTGAGGGCGAGGTAGATCTTACAGGGTCGATGCTGTTGTGTCCAGAACCTTCCTGCGACGTAGAGCTGTCGCACATCACAGATGTCCCGCGGCATCCACGTGTTACTTCTCCCTCCACGCGGTCCATTACCACCATGAGCGCGCAGACCGACCTATCCATGCATAATGCCCCACATACGGAGTCTGACACGAGCATGGCAGATTCTGAAATCTCAGATCGTACAGAGACGCTGCTACTCCACGACGCTGATGTACACCACCAGCCACATTGTATTCACGAGCTCGAAGACCCATCATATTTCCTCAGGCGTGACGCTTCCTATGCGTCCAATGTCGATGATTCAATGGAAGCATTAGACCCCGATTACTCTACTCAATCGACTTCCTCAGACGAACAGCCCCCAACTCCCACGCCTCAGCCCATCCGTCTGAAAGGCTGGATTGGCGTCGTCGATTCTGAACTTGAAATGAAAGCTTTCGCAGCGAACAAGTGTAATACCAGCACGCCTGTCAAGGCCAAGAGCCGGTGGCGGAGTCCTGGTCTTTATCCTATGACAAGCGGGAATTCTATCCCTCGCATGCCCATAACATCAGTGCGCGTTCCTGCTAGTGCACCTTCGGCACGGACCCGGCCCGACAACCTATCTATGGACCTTACGACACCACCCTCCCGCTCAGCGGCACCGTCATCATCGGCACACATGCGGAATACGGATTATGGTTCTCCGACAGACCGCACGGTTGCGCTTCTAAACGAGCGGGCAAGACTCCTCAGTGAGCTCGCTGATCTCCAAGGCGTGTCTGGAGTCCGTCGAAACTTTTGGCCTAATAAGGCAATGCACGTGAGCACGGTGCTCTGGCAATGAGCACGGTGCTCTGGCTTTCCATATTAGACTATCATAGCAAATAAGAGCAAACACCTGAATAGGAAACTCAGCGGCCTCGAAGATTAGATAGATCAGAAGGCAACATGTAAGCACGCCGGAGTTCTAGGTTATCACGGAACCGGTCTGGTGGGCTGATTATTGATATTGTAATTGTTACAAGGAAGATTCGTTATAGTCGAAGTGGAAGCTAGCTCGAAGTGGTAAAAAACCAATTGAAGGAACCAAGCAGGCAAGTTGTGCTATACAAGAATTCAAATACTCATTGCTTAGTTTGTGATAGTTGCTGGAGATGGGAAGGTTTGATGAGGTACGTCAAGGCACCCACTGATCGAGGTTACACTTCTCCCTCGTTGTACAGATAAGGATCGTACCTACGTCTAGTAGTGCGTACTGGACGTATGTCATCAGTTAGTACGCCGACATCAAGTTGTCAGAGCCAGTGTCAGTAGCATGACACAACTGACAAACTAGAAGCCCATAGATTGGTAGTTGCTAGCGGAAATAATTCGCGCAGGGACGAATGGCGACGGGGACCTTTGAAATACAACATATGATACCCGAACAACCCATGAGTTACGATTCGGGCATCTATGTCTCATGTCTAAATGTGACTTACTTTGGACAGATCAGAGGGGCAAACGGACCTAGACAAAAGCCGCGATGGCTCTATGCACCGATAGCAAATACACGGAACTAGTACCGATCCGATGGGGTATGATCAGACCTTCTCAAGACTAGCAAATAGAACACCTTTTGGAAGCTCCTAGCTTGATGCGTCGTGCGAGCTTACCGGGATTTTGAACACACCAAGTGGAGTCGGGTCCGGGCTTGCTGAGCTTGAAAACGCACTTTTCCGATAATCCATGTGCATCCAATCCGAGTGATGATGGCCTGGATGTAGTGGAAAAGAGCCGCAGCGAGTCCCAGATAGTAGCCGGCGTTACTGCGCAGGATTCTATTTGTGGAGTGAGCTGACAGAATGTACGATTGGGTCGCGTGAGCAGTGGAGGGCCTGCACCACTGCTGGCCAAGTTGTGCTCATACCCATTGTTTCTTGATCCTAGTTTCCGTAATATCCCGGAGGGTCGGGTCAGTGTCGACGTTCGGTCATCTTCACAAGAAGCTGACTATTCTCTAAGTTTGATCGAAGTGTGTTTCATCCGAATTCTCTCATTTTCCGAGTCACCGCAGTACTGTTCTATCACCAAGCGCTAAGCTTCCAGTCTTTTTCTCAGGTAAGTAGCTCTTTGGCTACTTAACTAAAAAGCGCAGAAAGGGTCGGAATCCGTCGGATCATCTTATCAAAGATCAAGATCCGGTGAACCAAATGAGAGCTATTTAAGGTACAAAGTCACTACCACTAGCACCAGTATACAATAGAGCATCACAACAATCTTTGTATGTCCACTGACTGCTCCTCTCACATCATGGGGAATATTTGGCCTTATCGAAGGAAGGAAGACGAATGTACAAGCACACCAGCCCAATTATGGTATGATTTTTTTCAGAGGTTCATGACCTTTTTTAACACGGACTGATACTGAGAGGGTCAACGAAGGATGCAATGTGCCACTAGTACACGCCCGCAATGATATCAACACATATCATTACACATGGCGGTACCGTTTCATGACCGAGGGGTTCAACATCAGACGCGTCACACAATTACTACCGTTCGCCTCTAGACTGTAATTATGTACGTCTGCAACGTTTGGGTTTTGACAAGAAAAAATAACTTATTATTACATTTACATTTACATCAGACTTGTGATCTGATGTGCTAGTAACTCCATACTACATCGTACTGACAACTCGATATAATAGGTATAGTATCCAGCAGGCGGGAAATTACATCGGTCCCACAACTACAATGACATGGACTCCGGTGTGCGCTCGCTACAGTTATCAGAGACTGATTGCATTGCAGTTCATTGTCTAGTTCATCGAATCTGGTGTTCACCTTCCGAATGAGACAATATTAATGTGCAGGATCATTCACAGCGTATATATCTCCTACATGTCGAAGCGGTGAGTGCCTCACGCTGTCATGTTGTTCTTTAAGTGTTAAAGAGTTTATTGAAATTAAATTATTATCACGTTCACAGCCCTAGTAGTAGAGAGATAGTAACTATAGAAAAAGTAGATATAATCCTCACGCTGTCCGTCAATCTCCAGTTCTATCATTAGTTACGATATTTATCTCTATATCCACGCTGTCATCTCATACTAGGTGTGAGTTCGAGTTAATTCCTTGAAGTAAGGACATGCTCTGCGAGTGACTTAGTGGAGTGGCACTCCTCCAGGTTACAATCAAAATTGAGCGCAAAACCTTCCAAAAAGAAAGGATGAATTATTATTTTGTAGTAGAATATAAGGAGCAACTTGAAGGCTTCCGATTCAGGGACCAGATAGAAGGTATCCGATGGTGTCTCATGACAGAAACTGTCGATCTTATTATGTAAATTCTTATTCAGTTTTCTTTACTAGCTCCGGAAAATTCCCTCGGTTACGTATACCATCCTTTCGGAAGCCTGAGGGACCTGTCCAACTTCCCGAGCACCTTCTTCCAATTGTAACACTGACATGTTCCTGCCAATTGCTTCTACATGTCAAAAAACATACTCGTTGAAGTTGGGCGCCGTGTAGCCGCTTGATATCCTATCCATCATGTCTTAACGGCAGAATACTGATGGGCCAAGAATTGACATACCTGCCACATTGAAAACAGGTAGCACGGCGTTTCAGAGTTAATTATGTAACCCACGACTCTTCGGAATAGGGCGTGTTCGTTCTTCCAGTCCTGTCAAGGAATGGGAGAGACCGCGGAGGTCATCATAGGTTGGTACCCTTCCTCTTCGTCTAATGTGAATATACCACTGGCAGCGGTTTCTTCTCAATCCACTGACGTGCCTTTCCCACTCAAACTTGCATGCACCACTTGATGCAGCTGCTCTATTTTAATCTTTAGATCCTACAACTGCGGCAATCGTATCTAGGCCTCTAACCCTGTGATATTTAATAGGGAGACGCAGATCCCTATAACTCAAGCACTCAGATCACTCAGCTCACCAACCTTCCTCTTCCTTGTTCAACCAAAGGTACATCCTATCACTTCAACCCCTTTCTAACATGCAAAGCCAAACTTCCCAAACCGTGACCGTACCCTTGTTTCCTGGCCAGGGATCTTCATCTAGTGCTCTAGCATTGGCTCTTCAACAGGCCCTCCGTGACATTCGTTCACCATCTGGTCACTTGCTGTTGGCTTCATGCCACGATGCTTTCCATGTAGAAGTGTTGAAGTTATCAGCAGATGAACTCAACGAAACCCGCATTTCCTTGGTTGATTTCAAGGAAGCCACTTCGCTTCTATCATCATCGAGTCTTTACCAGAATAATCCCGTCATTTCCAGCACCTCGCTCTTCCTCGTTCAAGCTCTGAGATACCTTGCCCACTTCTCAGGCTCAACAACGGAAACCAACAGCCGTAGCACTTTTGCAGATAACGCCGATCACAGCCTTGGAGTCACCGGTTTCTCCTCTGGCATTATTACAGCATGCGTGGTAGGCGCTTCCAACAGTGTGCTCACATTCATGGCCCATGCAGTGGAGGCATTCCGCCTGGCATTTTGGATTGGAGTGCGATCTATGCAGTATAGAAACAAGGAGCTTCAATCCGCTTCAGGATTTTCTGACACGGGACTCCCTTGGACCGTCGTTTGCATTGGCTTGAGTAAAGCCGATGTTTTGGAGTTTATTTCTGATTTCGAAACAAAGGTAAGAGCCGTTACATCGGTAACCTTCATACAAAGCTAAATGAGGTTTATCAGAACGATTGCAAATCTTCCCTTCACCTGACGGCTATTTTGGATACGCAGCATGTCACCGTTTCGGGTCGCCCTGATATCTTACAGCGCTTCTCGTCCTCAATTTCAATTTCCAAGTCTTGCACCATTCATCCAACAACCGTAGATGCTTTATATCATGCGCATATCCTCCGCAATGTCCACGCTCAAGTCTTGGCCGATGTCGGAAACATTTGATTCACTTTCCTGATTTTTCCGACCTCAAATATCCTGTCTTTTCGACCGTTTCCGGCAAGCCTGTGTTGCCGAGTGCTGAGCACTCCTCTCTTGTTGACGCAGTCATCGACATGATAGTCGTGTCTCCCGTTGAGTGGCAGTCTGTGGTACAGGGGCTTGGCATTGCGGTACCGGCCGATGCTCCCACGCAAGTATTAAACTTCGGCCCTAGCTCTGGCCTTCTCCGGATGCTGGAGAAATCACTCTCCACCGAGAAAGTTGCTTGTACGGACGTGGCCGTTTCCGGCTCCAACACCCCTGATGGTCCAGTGGAGAACAATTTCAATTTCAAACAAGAGCCGATAGCAATTGTCGGGATGGCACTTCGCTTGCCTGGTGGTGCAAGAAATGCGAATGAGCTTTGGGAACTTCTTGAGCGAGGAATTAATACCGTTTCCGAGGTGTGTTGTTTCCGTTCCATGGTATTTCACATCGTGAACTTTGCCTGTCGCAGATTCCAGCAGACCGTTTCGAAGTAGAGCGTTACACATCCGCCGACGCTAAAAGCGGCCGGGGGATGAAGGCTCATACCGCAAACTTCATAGATTGTCCTGACGAGTTCGACTACAAATTCTTCAAGGTATCGCCCAGAGAAGCAAAGAGCATGGATCCACAACAAAGAATTCTTCTGCACACCGCTCATGACGCTCTTGAGAACGCTGGTTACGTTCCAGACGCTACCCCGTCTTTCCAGCGTGATGGCTTCGGTTGTTTCATCGGCACTGCTACCCACGATTATGCGGACAATTTACGAGAGAACATTGACGTGCATTACAGCACAGGTATGCAGTCTTCTTCTTGATGCATTACGTATTCTGAAAAAAAATCAGGAACCTTGAAGGCTTTCCTTAGTGGCCGTATTTCATACGTGATGCAGCTTGGTGGTCCTTCCATGACCATTGATACTGCTTGCTCATCGTCGATCGTCGCAATCCATCAAGCCTGTCGTTCACTCGTTAATGGGGACTGCAATGCTGCAATTGCAGGAGGAGTCAACGTCATGTCGAGTCCAGATGTAAGAGAGACTTTTTGAGCTTTTGATATCAATCCTTAACGCTATCTTCTGGCAGATGTTTATCGGCCTGGATCATGGGCATTTCCTCAGCCCCACCGGCCAGTGCAAATCTTTTGATGCATCGGCTGACGGCTACTCTCGATCAGAGGGATGCTCTCTCTTCGTTCTCAAGCGTCTTTCAGATGCAGTTGCGGAGAACGATGACATTCTCGGTGTCATTCGTGGCATTGACCTCAATCAGAGTGGGCTGGCACACTCAATCACCCACCCGCACGTTCCTTCCCAAGTTTCTCTCATGAACAGGCTCCTCAAGAACACCGGTATCGACGCATCGCGTGTCAGTGTCGTAGAAGCACACGGTACTGGTACCCAGGCCGGAGATTTCTCAGAGCTCCAGAGTATCCGTGCTGTTCTTTGCCGTTCTCGTGATAGCGCAAACCCCCTTCATGTCACCTCGATTAAAGCCAACATCGGTCACTTGGAAGCTGCTTCTGGCGCCGCTGGACTCGCCAAACTTTTGCTCATGTTCCAACACGATACCATTCCTGCTCAAATCTCTCTCAAGACATTGAACCCACGCATCACGCCGCTAGCCCAGGATCATACTGTCATCGACACGGTGCCTACGCCATGGGTGCGCGGATCGTCGACCCGCATGGCGCTGCTCAACAACTTTGGAGCATCAGGCTCAAATGGGGCGCTCATAGTGGAAGAGTATCCAAAGCCATCGAAATCTTCGGCTAGCGGTACATCCTACGTCTTTGGTATTTCTGCCAAAACTCGTGAGGTCCTCGAGACTCTCCGCGGCAGCTACTTCCGGTGGTTCCACGATGCTAGAAATCGCTCGATTCATGTCAGCGACATCGCGTACACTGCCACAGCGAGAAGACAGCTGCACCCTTTCAGAATTTCAGTTGACGTGGAGAGCAAGGATCAACTCGTCCAGGCTCTTGCGGGCGCTGAGGTGTCTCATGTCGAAGGGACCTTCGGTGAAGTCGTCTTTGTCTTTTCTGGACAAGGCAGCTATTACCGCGGCATGGGGAAGCTCCTATACTCGACCTCACCAGTCTTCCAGCGCTGCATTGACAGATCCAATGGATACCTTGTGTCCAAAGGCTTTGCGAGTATCCTCCCAAGTATTATTGGAGGGACCACAGATAGCGTGTCGGGTGGAATTGAACAGTTCGAAGCGTCTCAAACTTCTACGATGGCGCTGGAAGTCGCGTTGGCAACATTATGGATACATTGGGGTTTGACGCCTTCCACAGTCGTTGGGCACAGGTGAGAATTATCTCAATGCACAACTGGTCGATAGCTGACTTTATCTTACTAGCCTTGGTGAATACGCTGCTCTGGTCATTGCCGAGGTGCTCTCGCTCGAGGCAGCTTTGTTCTTGGTCGCATCACGCGCTCGCCTCACATGGCGTGGTTGCGTGCCAGGTGCAACAGGCATGTTGGCCGTCAGGCTCGGGGAGAGCCAAATCAATACCGTGCTGAAATCCGGGTCATACTCTGATCTCTCTGTCGCTTGCGTCAACAGTGATCGTGCTTGTGTCGTTTCTGGCCCACTGTCTCAGCTGCACGCTCTGACCAGAGAGTTGTCGAATACCGGATCCAAAGCCCGTCTCCTTGACGTTCCTTACGGATATCACAGCCAAGCAATGGACCCAGTTCTGGATGATCTTACTCAACTAGCACGCACTGTACCCTTGTCCGCTCCAAAGGTGTCTGTCGGTTCTACCGTTCTTGCACGACTTGTTCCCGCAGGAGACACTTCAACCTTCGACGCGACCTACTTCTCATCGCATTTCCGTCAGCCTGTCCTCTTTGCCCCAACTGTTGATACCCTGTGCAAAGACCCCTCGTTCTCACAGATAGGTGCTTGGATCGAGATGGGACCCCAAGCGTCATGCTTGTTGATGGTACGGGCTTGTGCGTCTGCTCCCACCGAAGCGGTGCTACTGCCTTCGTTGAGCAAGGAGAGCAACTCTACTCTCACCTCCAGCCTGTCCAGCTCTACAGAACCAGTGCTCCTTTGAACTGGCGCAATGTCTTTGCTGAGCTGTCCCCCGCGACTTGCGCAGATCTGCCACCATATCCACTTGAGAGGAACAAAGTTTGGGTACCATACAAGGAGCCTTTTTTTGAAGTGTCCCAGGGCGCGGCACCAGCACGAAGTATAGCGCCGCAAAAGACAGTGGCACCAGCACAGATCGCGGCACCGCACGAGCACGGCACCGCACGAAGCACGGCACCAGCACGAAGCGCAGCGCCAGCACAAATCGCAGCGCCACAACCAAGCATTCCGAAAGCCGATATGATATCTGAATACACAATGCTGGGGTGGTGGGTGCAGTACCCTTCGCAAGAGAATGGCAACTCGGCCATTTTCGACACTCCCATCGAAGTTTTAGGTCCGTTCATTGAAGGACACAAGGTCGCAGGGCACTACCTATGCCCAGCATCAATCTACCTTGAACAAGTTCTTTCCGGCGCAGAGCTTTCACGGCGCCACCTGAACCTCGATTTCGGGAAGGGTATGGCTTCCATCCGAGGGGTCAAGTTCGCAAAACCGCTTGTCTACCATCCCCAAGTCAACCGCATTGTTCGCACGCATCTCACCATCAACAAAGATGGCACTGGTTCCTTCAGCATATCATCCAGAGTGCAATCCTCTACGGATGAGTCGGTTCACGTTGGCGGAGAAATACGATTCCAAACCACCAAGGACACTACCGCTAGCCTTGATAATGAATTCGCCCTGATGCCCAGACTCACTCCTTCAGAGATAGGTTCGCGGAAGGAAGGTCAAGCAGAGGTCTACACCACTCGCACGCTATACGAAGTCATCTTCCTCGTGTTGTTGAATACTCTGCGAAGTATCACACGATTCAGACTCTGACTGCCAGCGCGGATGGGATGGATGGGATAGCCCAGATCAAGCTTCCAAACGCCCCACCACAATCCTTCGCCTCTCATCCCATTTTCGCCGACACCCTCCTCCACACCGCTGGCTTCCTGGCAAACACGCAAGGCGATATCGGCGATGCCTACATCTGCAGCGATGTCGAATCATTCGAGATGCTCCCCGAGTTCATTGATCAAAAGCAATCATACACTGTCCATGTTCGCGGATTGTGGATGACATTTGAGAACACGGTTCACACGGAGGCCTTTGCTGTCCAAGAACAAGAGCCTCACCGTGTTGTCGCGCATATGAAAGGCATTCAATTCAAGCGTGTCCGCATGAACGGTCTTGCTCGGGCGTTGGCAAATGCAGCAGACTCTGCCGCTATTCAGGGCCGGGATCGGACCAATTCGGCCAGTACGCAGAGCGCAGGCGGTGTGCAGACAAGTCACTCCAGCAGGCCATCTTCGCCTGAAACACTAGTGTCTGATGATGACATACGCATTCGCATCAGAGATATCATTGCACAGGTACTCGGCCTTCCGACTGCGGATGTACAGGATCATTCCGATTTCAAATCGCTAGGCCTCGACTCCCTTAGTTCATTAGAAGCTCTGCACGCGCTCAAAACCGAGCTCAAAGTTGACCTTCCTCACGACGCATTTGAATCTCATTCCACAATCGCATCCTTGGGTTCTCTGCTCGATAAATCCCATTCCCCTGTGAGGTCCGTGGAAAGAACCCCCCAGAAGTCCTTGGAAAGACCCCAACCACCGCAAGCTAGATTTGTTGAGACAGAAACAGTATCTGATGTCGACAACCGCAGCCGCATTAAAGGTGTTATTGCGGAGGTACTTGGCCTTCCGCTTTCCGACATAGAAGATGACTCCGACTTCAAATCGCTCGGCCTTGATTCCCTCAGTTCATTAGAGGTTCTTCATGCGCTCAAAACCGACCTCAACATTGACCTCCCTCATGACGCATTCGAAACTCATTCCACAATTGCATCTTTGAACGCTTTTTTTGGTAAATCCCATTCTCCTGCGAAGTCCGTAGAAAGAGCTCCCCAGCAGTCCTTGGAAAGGTCCCAACCGTCGCAAGCTAGGTCTGTCGAGTCAGAAGCAGTGTCTAATGGCGACAGGAGCATCCGCATCAAAGGTATCATTGCGGAGGTACTTGGCCTTCCGCTTTCCGATGTAGAAGACGATTCCGACTTCAAATCGCTCGGCCTTGACTCCCTCAGTTCATTAGAGGTTCTACATGCGCTCAAAACCGACCTGAATATTGACCTGCCCCACGATGCATTCGAAACTCATTCCACAATCGCATCCTTGAATGCTTCTTTCGATAAATCCTCTCTCAAGAAGTCCTCAGGAAGGTCTTCCACGTCGACGAGAACACTACAACCTGCATCATTCGATACTCGCATGTCACAACTCCAATCCAACAAGGGCGAGAACGCTGTCCCGCTACTTCTTATTCACGATGGCAGTGGCTTAATAAACCATTATAATCGCTTGATGCCGCTACAACGTGACCTCTTTGCTCTCTCCAATCCCTGCCTGATTACTGGTGGAAAATGGGAGAGTGTCGAGCAGATAGCAGAATCCTATGCCAACGCTGTCATTAATGCGAAAACAGATCAGATCATCATTGGCGGTAAGCAGTCACCATTTTTCAGCAGGACATCACTAACGACGCAAAACAGGATGGTCATTTGGTGGCGTAGTGGCCTTCGAAGCTGCTAAGAGGCTAGCTCAGAACGGCGTGCGTGTTCGCGGCATCGTTCTCATCGACGCTCCTTGTCCTACCAAACACGTTCCCCTTTCATCATCGGTCATAGACCATGTCACGAAGACACACTCTCGAGGAATTGATCCAGCAACCTTGAATCTTATCTCGGAACAATTCAAAGAAAGCACACGACTCCTTTCTTTCTACAAACCATCTCTTCAAGGAAAGCTTGAAGTTCCGCTAGTTCTCCTTCGCTCGTCTGAGGGGTATGCTCCTCCGGGTTTGAACGTTCCTGACTGGTTGCAACATCGTTCAAGCGAAGCTGCTGTCGTTAGCGAATGGGAAGCCCTTACACAATCCTCTGTAAAGACCTGGTCGATTCCAGGGGACCATTTCTCACCTTTCACTGCCGAGAATGTAAGAGTTTGATATGTCAGGGAGAAAAATCAACTAACGCTCAATTATGTAGATTGAACAGACATCTCAGCAGCTCAAGGATGCGTGTCACTTCGTGGAAAGGCTATGATATAATGGATACACTGTGCTTTTGATATCACTCACTCTGCTTGCTCCATACTACTTTAGAATTTGTTTGTGTATAGATCCCTTTACCATCATCCTACTTGCATCTCATCCTTTCTCATTGCTCGTACTACTGCATCATTGTACTTGTATTGCCAATTCACTGATTGTCACATCCAACACGACTGCAATTCAGTTTTAATCCCGTTGAAAGATGATAGAGTCGATTTGGAATTGATAGCTCTGATGGATGATTCTTTTTCACGTCCTCTCTTCTATGTGGACGTAATTCAAATAACAACTTCCACAATGACTGTAAAATCGAACATTGCAAGCGCAGACTCCCCCAGGGAGGAATCTTACGAGAAGCTCGACAGGTATCTCCTCGTCCAATTTGATATACAATGCTATGCAGAAAGGGTTCTGAAGTCCACGAGGAGAAACTCCAGCATGAGATACAGGAACCTGAACGATCTCCTGATAAAAACGGGGCAAGAATAACCCAGTTATTCATGAATTGCCAGTGATAGTACAGAACTTAAATTAAAAAAAGATGAGATGTGTCAGTGTTCCGGAGAAGATAAATGATTCAACGTTACTGCCAATGGACCACTAAAAATCTACAACGGTATGTTCTCCTTGCTCCCTAAAACATTCTTGTCCGGATTCTCCGACTTTGTCACTCCGGACTTGTGCTTCACAGACTCCATCTCGAAACTTACATCGTCCATGATACACCACTCCTCCTCGGGCATTTGATCCAGAAGACTTGGTTGTGCCTTCATGCTGCTAAAATCGACACGGGCAGGAGAACACTCTGCATGTTCGATGATTGCAGGCACCACGTTTGCGGCTCGGCTCTGTTGACGTTCAGCGAACGCTACTGATGCACCTCCTAGCGTAGGTTTTGGAGGTTTGAGTTTTGAAGGTAGTGCGCCGCTACAGGCAAGGCCTAGCGAATCAAATTTGCTGACAAAAGATGCAAGAGCACGACGTTCCTCCTCGAGCTTTATCCTTAGCTGCGTTCGATTCTTAGAACATAAAAGAATGCATATCAACATACAAAAGCTGACCTTCTTTTCTTTATCCAGCTGCCTGACAAGTTCGGCTGCCCAAGCCTCCTTTTCTTCTCGTTTCTTTACTTCTTCCAGAAGTTTTCCGACCCACTCCTTCTCAACATCCTCTCTGACGGCTCTCAGAGGCTCCCCTAAATTATCCTCATACCCACGCACCACAATTTCAAGCTCACGGATTGTTTTCGATTGTTCAGCAATGAGCTTGTCTTTCTCGGTTTCTGAAGCATCTGGTGGAAGTTCTGGGCGAGAAAGAAGAGCAGCTTCTAGAGAAAGAATTTGAGTGGACTGTGACTCGAGTTGAAGGCGAGTCGCGAGAAGTTCTTGTTGAAGCTGTCATAAATTGGCATTGTTTAACTAGAGAGAACGATATGATAGCGCCAAGTGTACAAACCTGGTATGGTGACATATCGAAATCAACTTTGGATGGACTGGCAGGCCGTGATTCATCTCCTTTGCTTTCATCAACCGTTTGAGACGTCAGAATGAGCTTTGTGAGCTGCTGTATTCGAGAGTTGAGGTCCTTCATCGCTTTTGATTCATCAATTTGCTGTGACAAGATCAGTCTGTTGAGAAGTATGTATCGGGAGGTGGACATTACCTCGCGTGCTGAGAGCCTGCGAGTTCGAGCAGGCGCTTCTGCTTCTCGTTCTGAAAGCTTATTCTTGAGTTCTTCGATCTCCTTCCTGTATCGTTCTATTAAAGCATCAGTATCAACAATCTCTTTCTTCTTCGCATTAAGCTAGGAGTGAGGAATCAGCATTCTAGGAACAATAAACAGGAAGAATGCGACGGACTTGCACTCGTTTAATCCTCTGGGCGAATAAAAGCGTACTCGTGCTTTCTGCTACAGCACTTGCATCGGGATTGATGGTACATATGACTGAGATTCGAGCATCTCCTGATAGTGAAGGTTGGAGCAGTCGGGTTAGCTTGGAGTTACGATAAGGCACATG
Source organism: Suillus spraguei (assembly GCA_016800925.1). Taxonomy (NCBI): domain Eukaryota; kingdom Fungi; phylum Basidiomycota; class Agaricomycetes; order Boletales; family Suillaceae; genus Suillus; species Suillus spraguei. Next base: position 61,217 of record JABCPU010000161.1, read on the forward strand.
GTCACTGAGAAAGACAATTTAAGTATCTAAAGCATAGGATAGGATGACGCCTGACTTTTTATTCTTTGCAGCGTTTTCTGCAAGAGTACCAATGACGCTTCCAAGTGTCAGCAAGCTGGTGTTGATATACTTCCCCTCCCTGGTTCTCTCTTTATCCGAAGTGGCTTTTTCGGAACCGGCAAGATCAATTAAGCTCTGGATGATGATATTCAAATATTCAATAACCCCAATCAAGACCGAAAACAGAATGAAGCCCACCAATACGGAAGTCTGCACGCTTCTTCCTCCGATGGTCTGTAATCGAGGACCGCCGGGTGTCGGTGGGCGTGTGCCGGGAGTTTGACGGCCGCTTGGTGTCTCGCTCCTGGCCTCTCCCCTTTCTCTACTCTCCACCACAAGTCGAAATACGCTATGGCTTCGACTACTCCGCTCATTCCAGTCTGTACTAGCCGTCCTTCGGTTTCTTTCTCCTCGCTCAAGGACTTCTTTGACACCCTTCAAGCTTGTCACGACTTCTTCTCGAAGTGGCACTAAAATACCCGAACCCTGAATTTGAACGGGCTGCGCAGCAGACATCGAGGGTGGTGCAAGCAAATCATATATCGTTTCGTTGTAAATTTCGAGGTAAGAGCACCGAAGAAGATATTCACGAGTGGGTGTACGACGGATGTAAGCAAACACATCCTTCATTGCACGCGGTATTATGCCCGGTTGATCTTCGCTCCCTGACTAAATGAGACTATGAGAAATGATCAGATGTGGATACAAAGGCGCTATCTCACAAGAGTGAATGTTTTCCCGCTGGCTGTTTGGCCGTAAGCGAAAATAATAGAATTGTAGCCGTCCATGGCAGCGCAGACATGGCTGCGAGCAACAGCATTGTAGACCGGTCGGTTCTCAGATCCAGTAATAACCTCGTCAAAGTGAAACTCTGGTGGTGTGGTTGCAGTTGACTTGGCGTATTGAGGGAAAAGCTTTATAGTGCGTTGTGCGCTATGATCCCATGCGACATGTGCAGAGGTGGTAGGGCGGATTCTGTGTAGTGTATTGGAATGGTTTCAGTATACATCAAAGATAAGCAAGAGGAGTAAAATGACCTGATAGATACAAGGACCTTGTCTTCCTTTCCGTAGTTAGGACCAAGGATCATGGCTTCATCGATGTCTGCTGAAACATCACCGGGCTCGACTGTCCGAAAATCGACTAGCGCATCTTCTGGATCAATACGACTAACATCCATATCACTCGTGGTTATGTGGGAGGAGGGAGTCTGACTCCTAGGCGTTCCAGGTGTGCGAGGGCGAGTTCCTTCGATGGACTTCTTTGCTGGAGTTGCAGGCACAGTTGCAAGAGACGACTTTGTCGCGGCAGTAGTCCGCAGTCGGGATTCAGAAGATAAAGCTGCCTTAAATTTCTTTGCTGTCGAACCAAGAACGCTAGTCTTTACTGCGGAGGGGAGTTCACTGCTAGATGCCAACGAAAGCGGACGTTTTGGTGTGAAAGGTACAGATCGTGTGAGCTTTGTGGGTGCAGGCATGGACGCCATCGTTGGCATATATCTCAAGTTTGTCGTCGTTGTTAACAAAGTACAAAGTATGTGTTCGGAATCACAGGTCGAAGTTAGTATGTTCAACCCTGGGAATGGAAACGCGCATCATGGTCACGTGCCAGGTGAGACGCGACTCACCACGTGACTTTACAAATTCTGTCAGCCAACTATGGCTTGGGGTTGGGTAGAGCTGCTAGTTTACGACGTTGGCAATGTAAATTAGCAGCTCTGCCCAATTACATGTTCACAATAAGGGAACACACGTGCTACGTAAATTATACAGCTGCCCGGAAGATTCGTTGGTAATCTCCTTCCCAGCATTGAGCGCACATAAGAGTTCCATCTATTCTTTCATGCTCCAGTATGTCACTCCACGTATTTGTTATGCCCTTGGTGCCAGCTCTCAATTGAATCATCGGGATAATCCTCAAATACCTTCTTCTTTCCCACTGGAAGGCGCACGTAGTTAGGCTTTGAGTCCGTTTTAACAACAACCTTTTGAAATCATTAGTAACCGCACTCGGGCTTGAGTGACTAAGAATACTAGCTTACAAGCTCGTTAGGTGCCTCTAGCTCTGGGGTGTCGATAGCTGACGCAAATGGATGCAAAAGTTCAGGCCTTCATACCAACATATCGTGATAAAATATTCGATGTACAAATATCACTCGAGTACTCACCAGGTTTTGTCATAAAGCCAGAGCATAGAAGAGCACTTCGTGCAAAAATTGCGCTCAGAAATGGCGATATACTCTTTTGGAGTATCCCTATCCATCACAGCCTTATACACTCTTATTCTCTCGCTCAACAACGATGTACGGAAAGTTTTATAACTGAACTACGTACCCGATATGTTCTTTACCCTGGGCGACAATTAAGGTTTTGGAGTGCGCACCAAGATTGATAGAACCGCCAACACCGCCTACTTTGCGGCAGATGGAACATACACATAGCTTTGTGCATAGTCACAACTCACGAAGATCCTAGAGGTTCAAGTGATTGTGCATCTGCTTACCTGATATGGGACAGGGGTGCTGCTTTCCACAGTAAATCTAACCGTACCACAATGGCAGCTCCCTTCAAGTGTAATGGGCATGTCGCGAGGTCGATCCGATCGCTCAAGCAAGCCCCTAAATGATTGTTGATCTAGATGAGTACAGGTTGGAGCTCCGCTTAAAATATTCTATATAAGCGTTATCATTTTTTTTCTGTTCCTTCAGATTAAAGAAGGCTTGCCACGCTGGTCGTTTTGCAGATTTTCCACTGTCGACTCAGTGCCATGGACTCTACGAGTCTTTGTTTACCTTCGAGAAACAAACCCACTATAGGAAGTGTCGCGGTGCCATCTTAAGGCCGTGGCATGTCGATTTTTCTCTGGGACATCATCCATCTACCTTGATTCCTACACGTGGTGAGTCTTGCGTTCTTTTGTCCTTCATATTGCACACTATGTTGTCCATGATCTTAAAAATATACTGATTTTAATGAATACGACCTGCCCGACAAGCAGGACATGACCTCACCTTATTTACTTCTGAGACCCTGCCTTTTTCCTCTTCTCTTATCCATTGACTTCGATTACTGATAGTGCCCTATCTCGCAGGTACTTGTTAATAATTTTCTTCGTTCATGTCCATCATGCCACGAGATTCGAATATAATATTTGCATATCCTCTAGCCTGAGTGTTGTTTCCTGTGCGGTATCTTGAAAGTATATTGGTGGGCATGTTACTCCGCATGGACGATCTCAAACTGTCAGCTAGTTAGTAAATATTATGATTATGAAGTGAGCCACCATCTGGAACGAGAACATATGTTGGCGCATCTTGTAAATCATCATACCATTATTGACAATATTGGAGCACTGAACACTCGACTGATGAAGAGAGCTGCACACCACTCATTAGAGCTCCGGCCAACTTCCAAGTGAAAGTTAGATGAAGCTGATCGCCTCCACGGTACTGAACATTAACCAGTCCTCACGGTAACGCAAGCCATCTTGATAATTTACTTCTGAAGTTCTGGCGCCTACGCGCCAGATTGGTGGAACGATGTGGGATAAGTCGGATTTGACAAGGGGGGCACAGACGTGCGTGAGTAAAGGCCAGACTAGTTGGCTAAGGGTCCTGCGGTTTGCTGGAAAAAAATGTTATGGAAACGCGACCCAGATCTTGACTTTGCCATCTGATTCCTGAAATAAAACTCTAGTCATGTTTCAGGTATTTTCGGATGACGCCGAATCACAAATATGTTTATTGCCCTAGGACACTCTTACACAATTACACCAATTTCTGACTGTGATTCATATACGTCTTTGCTGAATGCTGGGTCACAGTAGTAAGATAAAATCATATCTTCCAAGTTTTGTGGGAAAACTACGGATTGCATGGATGGTTATCTTGTGAATACCTACAAACCACTTCCAGCCAACCAACGTTGTACCATGGTGAGTGCTTCTTTCGGTTTGTCGAACGGGACCTGTCACATTGAGTTGGCATTGCAATGAAGTTGAAAGTGAGCTTGGCACTAACCATATGGCCTGCACCATCCACAGTAGCAAATGTAAGTCCATTCGCACTCCTAGTTTTTCCAGCGACTTTTCCTTCGACTAGCCAAGACTCGAGTGGTTGCTGCCCAAATGCCTCTTTGCCGCTCCACTCCATGTCAAGCGTCCACGCCTGGTTACCGAGCCAGTTGCAGATCCAGTCATATGAGCCCACATATATCAATGCGCGTACGCCGCGCTCGAGAAGTGCAGCAACGTGAGGGTAGGTTGCGTGATACTCATCCATAGCCAACGAGAAAGCCTGTCCAACAGGATCACTGCAGGAGCTATAGTTACCTGTGATAGCGGGATCCACGCCAAGTTTGTGACGCACGGAGGGTTGGTCGAGGTATTTTGCCATAGATCTGGCCTGAAGTTAACTAGGCTGGTTACACAACAAAGACTGTTGACTCACAGCGTGATTGGGTAACATAATGTCTCCTCGATAGGTCCATCGCAGACCTTGCTGAGATCGTAGGGATTCATGCCTACCATAGTATAAACGTGTGCCCATGGGCGAGGGAGTTCATTAAACCTACCGGTCGCGAAAAAAGGTTCCGATATCTCAGTGTCACAAAAATTTGTAGCTGCTTCACAGTTCATTAAATCGAACTGGTTAATGCATGACTCTGTCAACCACTTTTGACACCGAGGGAGCTGTTGAAAATAGGTCAGCTTCGAACGATGTCACTTGTATGAAGGCATCGAACCGCTTGCTTCATACGATTGCAGGCGCTGGGAGATATATATATATGTCAGTCAATAATGATGTCAATGTCGGAATTCACATACGAGATGCTCTGCACAGGGAAGACTGATGCGCCAGTGCATTGTATTTCTACATAAGCCGCCGACATTGTGTAAAAGTCGGTCAGACCGTTGCCTGCGCATCGGATAAGTTAACAAAACATTGTTTCTGGTGCCAATAATTACCGATCATGATAGACCGAAGGTTGATGGGCGTAATACCAGCCGCAGTCAACAAGGCATTCTGGTCATAGACTGCTGCAGCAAAGACTGGGACGTAACGCCCCTTCAGTTTCCTCATCAATCTCTCTCCGCTCTAGAACGGTGGTAAGTATACGTACTCCATAAGATTCTCCGGCCATGTGAAACGCGCGTCCTTTGAATTGAGTGAAATTTTCAAAGAAAATCGCAACAAACGCAGCGATATCTTTCGAAGCTTCCTCAGTAGTGCTCTTGCCAGACGATTAATAGTGTGGTGTTATGCAACAGGTATTCAGCCTACCACAGTCTCTCCATAGTCTGCATACGAGAAACCGACACCGATTGGCTGGTCCACGAAGAAGATATTCGCATTAGAGTTCCATGACTCGGGATGGAACACCGTGCTAGTTTCGTTCACCACTCGGCAAGGTCCTAATTCCATGTAAACGCCAAGACTAGAAGAACACCCAGGACCTGATAAACACAGTATATGAACCCCAACAGAACTCTGCCTACTGTACAACTCACCACCGTTGGTCCAGAAGATCACATCGTCTTTGGCAGGATCGTTCCTACTCTCGAAAAAGTAAAAGAACAGGTGCCTGGCCTCAATATCAATGTATCCCGTGTAAGTGCTGATTTTTACACACGTTATTGTGTCAATCCTAAACATTTGCAGACTGTACTCACTTCACAGTTCCATCACAGAAATCAGAAGACCTCTTAATCCTGACACTATAGTTCGGGAATACAGGATGGCCAAGGGTGGTGAATTGTTCCCCTGAGAGTGAACTGAGTTCCTCAACAGGCATGAACAACCCTTCGTCGTAAGGCGCTGTGAAGGATTGTGCGAACGACTTCACTGGCTGCCTTGAAGTTCCATAGTTGGAGTACCTAGACCAAGGAACGTCTGGGTTGTCGCACCGGCTGCAAGCGCGAAACAGAGGATGCCGAAAACCCTCCCTTGGGTGAACATGGTGGTAAGGTAGAAGTCGACGATTTACGTTCTTGGTTATACGGGTCTCCACGGGATCACGAGGCCAGCGTGATATACATAATTCTTCGTTCCGATGAGAACCTATTAACGGAATGTGGGAGACAACTATTTTCCCAGTCCTTCTCGTCGGATTCTGCTGTCTCTGCGGTTGCACTGCAGACTTCCTCAAAGTTAGGTCAATTTGGTCCATAAATCCAGTTGGGTGCAATTTTACCGTGTTTAGCCATTTGTTGTCAATAGACAAATAAGTCTAAATATATATGGCGCCCTCGAAGGAAAATTAATGCAAGGTTAAGCAGGTCGGTCATTTGACACGTACAGTTGACGCCTCCCAGCTGCCAACCATCTCTCTTCTCGCTTACTAGACTCCCGCTAACTATGTCTCCTCCAACTTCTGGAAAAAGTAAAGAGTCAGGGACTGCTCGGATTCTGGGGTCTGGTGCATCTGGTTTGTACCTTGGTTCCGGTCCACTGTGTTGGGAACGAAGTAGCTCACTGCGTAATGGCTACTAGGTGTTGCTGAGCTGCTGGTATTTCATCCAGTTGATACAGTAGCAAAACGGCTTATGAGCAATAAAGCCAAAGTAAATTATTATTGTAGAATTATTTGTTGCAATTTGTTGACCACCCTTGACGCCTAGGTCTCCTTCTCGGCGCTCTCCCCGATCATATTCCGCGACTACGCTACAGCTTCGTTACCCAAAAAACTTTTATCTCTCTTCCCCGGTCTTGGATATGCAGCCGGGTACAAAGTTTCCCAACGGATATACAAGTTCGGTGGGCAACCGTGGTTCAATGAGATCATTACGCGAAATTACAAAGACGAGTTCTCGCGCGTATTTGGCGAGAGGAAGGGTAAGATGATGATGCAGGCGACTGCTGGCAGGCAAGTTTCATGTCTCACGTGGTTATGCAAATGTGCTGATCGCTCCGCGCAGCTTGACTGGTATTGGTGAAGTTGTAAGCCGCCTCTTGCCCTAACTTTCGGACTGGGTAGTAACTTTTTGTCAGGTCCTACTTCCCTTAGACGCCCTGAAGATAAAACGACAAGTTAACCCCGAGGCGTTCCGTGGACGAGGAGTCCTTCGAATATTTATGGAGGAAGGCACCACCCTATACCGTGGATGGGGTTGGACCATGGCGCGTAATGCACCAGGCTCCTTTGCGGTAAGTCTACTTAGATAGTTGGACCCATCGCGCTGAATCTCTATTTCAGCTCTTTGGCGCTTCGGCGGTTACGAAAGAGTATGCCCTTGGTGTCACTGACTATTCCAAAGCCACGTGGACCCAGAACTTCATTGCATCCATTGCGGGAGCTGTTGCGTCGATTACAATTGCAGCACCCCTAGACACAGTTAAAACTCGTATCCAAAATGCAAACTTCGAGCATAAGGTGCCTGGCCTGACAGTCGTGAGGGACCTTATCCGGAATGAAGGCCCCTCGGCGTTCTTCAAGGGCTTGACCCCAAAAGTGATTATTACCTATCATAGTTCATTTTCGTGCTAATGACTTGTGGATCCAGATTCTTGTCGTTGGGCCGAAGCTGGTCTTCAGTTATACCCTTGCACAATCACTAATACCTTTCTTTGGGAAGTACGTATGAACGGTAAAACACACCCCCTAGCCAATGATATCTGCTATTTGCTTTGCATACTCCTACCAACGCCTGGCGCCTGCATATTGGCTGTAGCCTTGTTCACTTTGCTACAACTGATCTAGAAATAACAAACTAACAATGATACGCCCTTCTTACAACAAAACAGTCGTAGGACGAGTGTGGTAGCTCTGTTGACCTCTCGATAAATCTGCAGTACGTGCGGTCCTCTGCAGATCCACTTAACGAAAAACAAGATATCGCCGTTAATAAATGCGTAACTGGACTCGCGAATTTGCCAAAAGATGCACGCTCTCTTTTTAAACATATGCATAAACCATCACTTAGTCATGGTTAACGCAGCCTAGTCCTCCTATAGCGATAAGGTCACTCGAAGTCCGATTGGCCATGACTCCGTAGCTTAGTCAGCCATCCAGTAAGCTAAGCGTACCAGTGCTCTTTCACCACTTCTTGCCTTGCTCACAGGCTCACAGCACGCAGTCGCGGATACACCGTTCCAATGTTAAAACTGTCTCCGAGAACATCTAGATTCTGTTGTTTTTCCGAGAATGCTGTGTTGGTAATCGTACGTCTTCTTCCAGTTGCTTTTTATCTTGGCAACATATGCTACATGTGTTACACGTAAAGTTATCTCTTGAAATTGTACAGTACATAGCACATAGCGTCACGGACACCATGTGCTACGTACTGTACAATTTCACCTTCGACCCTGAGCCACAGGTTCGCACGACTGTTTATCAATAGCGTCGTCGCGTCGCAAACACCTCAGCGTTGTCCTAACATCACGCGTTCTAGGCCCGTTATGCTTCATACACGACATAGCGGAAAATGATAGATTCATAACCGATGCGGCTGCATCTTGGCCACGCCGCCGCATGCAGCCTGGGTTAAGTTTTGGAATTCGTTTTTTGAGGGTTGTATTAATTTGAACTACTGTTTCCGCACGACGGTCGCCTCCACTGCGCCTACATAGACTTGGCATAGACTATTGTAAATACTAAACACGATGGCACTTATTTTTTCGTTCTTGACAATTGCGTAGTAATACGGTCAAAATGCGATACCAGAATCTGTACATTTGGACTGCATCAAATCTCGACTGGACCGCGACTCGTTCCATAATTAAAAAGGAACGACTCTCCCCTAGCTAGACCGTGTGGAAGGAAAAAAGTCCAGTGTTTTATTCATATATTTGTCCCGTATTGGTGATATGTCATTTAATAGCTCAACCTGGTTCTTGACATTATTCTGGTACTCACGGCACGTTGAAGCTCTAGGACAAGTTCCGGCCTTAAGTACGAGTCAATCCAGGTGAACGCCATTATGCATGGATCGTCGACCTTCACAGAGGAAGACAAGAGTTGGCACTAGCAGTATCCAATCCTCAGAACAACTAATTTGCATGGACTGCTTAGTGCTTTATAAAGTCTTCTTGAATTTGCGCTGCACACAGGACAGGCCAGGCTTCAACTAGGGTTCAGGGTACACATATTCAAGTTATTATTGTTACCTTGTGGACTCCGGAGCAAAGTCATTTTGCAGGGAAAGATAATCTGTCAGTCACACATCAGCATGTGAAAATTGACGATTATATAGAAATACAATAGATACCGCCAAACAAGTAAAGGGATGCCCAAAACATAATCCACTAACCCTTGGAACCACTAGAAGACAACGAGACGGCGGGCGTTATCGTAAATGGTGATAATGCACAAGTACAGATGAAATGTATAGCCTCAGCGAGAGCGCGCAAAATACAAAATAGAAATTGGAGCGGAGCAAGGTCATAAGTTCACACAGTGAACCCCTAGTCATAAATTTCTGTGTCGCCTGCATCAACTGCAATGATACCCGATACTGTATTGTAGTGGCCAGTAGAAAGTACATACATATGTAGTACTCCGGCCCTGCATGGAATGGTTGCGTACAGCATATATGATCCACACTACATCGAGTTTGCCCCCTATTGCTACTATCAGTCGGTCAGTCCATCATAAAAGCTTCCTGGCATACAGTCTAGCCACCACTGCGGCTCCCTGCCCACGAACTCGGTGATTTCATCAACCTGTTCTTGAGTGGGGCGATAACGATAATTGTGGGGTTGGTCGTTGAAGATGTACAACACAGTAACGAATTTTCCGTCCATGCATTCTGCTGGAACTATCTGTCCGGGAAGTAGAATCGCCGAAGCTGTACCTATTGAAGAAATTCCGAAGTAGGTTCTGAAACCGTAAATGGGGTTTCCGTAGACGTTCTCGTCGGGTTCTATCTCAGCAAGTAAGGAAGCAGCCGTTTCCCAAAGCCACTCGAAGGATACGGGGAAGCCATAGACCTGACGGTTGCGTTTGGGGGTGGAAGGGTGATACTGATAGGCTGCTGTTCAGACGGTGTGGTGTGTCCAGAATTGCCCCCTTTATTATCCTTCAGCTTCTCGACTTCATCCAGCTGAGCAAAAGTGATTGAGATGGATGTCAAAAAATAACACCTAGACATACCTGTATCTTACGCATAGCTTCATCGAGGCCTTGAAATTCTTCGGACATCTGTTCGACTCTGAAGAGTTATTATATTGATTGTTGAATGAAGCAGCCTAAGTTATGACCAAAAACTGATCATCTTTAACTTACTAATTAGAGCTAACCGAGGCGAAACGAGTTTAACTTTATTTACACTCAAGCTATAGAAGACCATGCGGCAAACAACGATGCCATTCAGGTGTACACTGACGGATCAGGTCATAAGGACAAGATAGGTGCTGCAGCCATCTGTTTAGAGCACAAGGTAATTGGACGAGCGGGCCTGTCCCTTTGCCACATCAGGAAATTCACACATTCCTTAACATGCTTAATCAGCTTAACTCACTTATCTCAAAACTTGTTTGCTCTCTCTCACATCATTCACCTGGCATATCTTATATTTTTTGAGTGCGAAATACAATAAAACATGTATATTAATATATCTCAACTTTTTTTTTCTGAATTCATTCACATTGAAATTTTGGACAAGTAGATTCAATTTCACCAAGGCAGTTAAGTGTAAATAAGTCCGCATAAGGGCACGTCAAGGAATGTGTGAATTTCCTGATGCACCTGCATCATTTGACATGACTAATATGTCTCTCGCAATCCTTATACCCCCTTTAGTGGTGCTTCTGACTAGCAATTAGCCTTACCTCTTCTCAACGTATCGTTAGCAATCTTTTTGCGCACCCGTACACTCTTTATTTACGAGCTTCGTATCTCATAACTCAGTCCGTGGTCATTCAATTAGCCCGCATGCCGAGTTTTTTTACTAGGGTTCAGGGTACGCATATTCAAGTTATTATTGTTATTAACATGCGCTCGCCAGGATGACTGCGGATCGCACTGCACAATGTGTTTCAACTTTCAAGCCGTGCGAGCTCCGGTAGGCGTTGACTACGAAGTTTCTGGAGTAAGGACTCAAGATGCGCATGACTGGTAGTACTTTGATGACTCCCTCATGTTTTGGAAGCTCTGTTACATAATAGAGAGTAAGAGCATATACTAATATACCCTGGGTCCAAGTTCCATTCATTAAAAAGATGACGGGTATTGTGTTCTGCCATGCAATCAGTCTTGAATGAACTTGACTCACTGGCACTGGGCTGCAGTGCAACTATATTGTCCCGCGCATGACATCAATGAGCACTAAAAGGTGGTGTGCTGTACTCTGGGTAAGGACAGAGATCAGTGGTCAGAGTGCAGAGTACAACAAACAACACCATCCGCGAAAGCGGCCCAGTACGCGTATCATCTTCCTACTTATTAGCTCGTGCACAAAGTAATCGTATTCTCAACTCACATCATCTTCGCATGGCGGCGCGTCTAAGATAGCCGGTAGGAACGGCAGACCGATGCTTCACACCAAGACATTTGCGAGTCCAACAATGTTATGGGAGGGTCCCCTAGACCAGATAGTACTGTCCTCCTTAGGGTACAATCCATAGGATATAAAAATGGAAATTTAAAAAACTTCACGAGATCTGAAGCAAACAATAGGTGTTTTACTGAATGGCCACTGTTATCTTGAGTATATGCCGATTCACCATGCTGAGATGATTGGAAGTGGATAATAGGAATGATAGGGACCATGGTTCGCTAAGATCGAACTATTACGTTGTGGTATGAACCTGTGAATGGACGATCAGCGCCGCCTCACACAATCCATGCCTCCCGCCTGCAGGACATAAAGACTTGCCTGTCTTCCCAGCTTTCCCCCAAGCAACAGACCAATATACCGACCAGTGAGTATTGGTCAACTCGTTCGCCCCCATAGTTGATCCAACAGACTACAGTAACGAGCTATGACTTCCGGATCTTCTGCAAAGCCGACCCTCAAGGAAGCTTTAACCTCAGAGCAAGCCAAAGGATCAACTCAGAAGCACGAGTTTGTGGGACACAATAAGGCGGTTTGGAGTTTCGTTTTCTTGCACGACAATATCCACATCGTGAGTGGTTCAGAGGACGGCACCATGCGCAAGTGGAACTGCGACACGGGACTTGTTGTCGGGGAACCATGGAAAGGTGAGGGAGGAGGAATATTTGTACTGGCGCTTTCACCGAACGGGAAGATAATTGCGTGTGGGAGGGAGGACGGGAGCATTCAGCGATGGACTACTGACGGGAAGATGATCGAATGCGTTTGGGCAGGTCATGGTGAGAGGGTGTGGTCGCTCTCGTGGTCACCTAGCGGAAAACAACTCGCCAACGGATCCGAAGATGGAACAATTCTGATCCGTAAAGCAAGTAGCGGAAAAGTCAAAGTGGACCCGATACAGACGGAGCAGGAAAATGTACGGAGTCTCGCATATTCACCTTCTGGAAAGAAAATTGCATCAGGCGGGAGCAACAAGACAATTTGCATCTGGAACAAGAAGACCGGAAAGCGTGCTGTCGGCCCTATCGAAGACCAGCTAGGGTTCCCTGTAACGTCGTTGGTGTGGTCGTCAGACAGCAGGAAACTCTATTCTGCATCCGACAAATTCGCACGGGTTTTCAAGAGCAAATCAGGCGAACTACTCCATCGCTTTGAACACGACCGTGCCCTGTATGCCGTCGCACTTTCACCTACACAGAATGTACTGGCGTGCGTAGGCACTGACGGCATTGCACAGTTATGGGACACGGAGACCAATCAACCGCTTGGCCTACCATTACACGAGGATCATACAAACCTTTTCTGCGTATCGTTCTCTCGAGATGGGAAATACATGGTATATGGCGGAGATTACGGGAAACTTATTCTATGGATGGTTAAAGATATAGTTCCTCAGATTCGCGCACCCACCCTAGTCCAGAAGAGTGACAAACGAAGCACACAACAGGAAATTCGGTTCAATTCCCCATCATCATTATGCCTCGACGTCAGTACTTTCACATTTGACTATTTGTCTTCCTCGTTGATGGCGTTGTTGCAGGTTGATACTACGGGGGGTGATAGCTCCGTCGAGGAGGCGCACAACGACCATATCTTCCAGGTAAAATTATTGTGTTCATGCAAGAGCACTGGCACTGACAACAAGTACTTGTAGTCTTCCCAACAATATCTTCGGTCGCCGTCACCTGGTTTCCACCTCCCTTCCTTATTTTCGGCTCACCCTTCCTGGAATGTCATCTTTCGGCGTCACTCATTGCCAGACGAGTTTGTGCCACAAGAACGCTCCAAGCGTGGTTTTTTCAGTCGTCGTGTCCGCTCAAATTCGTCACTGGACCTCGCAAACCATGGCAGCCGACCAACCAGAAGGTAATTCGGGAGAAGGTCAAGGCGAAGGAGATCAATGTGAAAGTCTTGGTGATGTGAGTGCTGTTTCGACTCGCGCACGCTATTATCTCAACCCGACGGCCGTCAGCACGATCACTCAGCAACAGAAAGGGTAAAGAAAACCGAGATGAACCTCTCGCCAACGAGCAGAGCTCGCCGTTTTATGATCGCACTTTCGCCGCCCACTTCGATAGCAAAGATCATCGAACACTCTTGGAATGACTACTGCAGTCTCGAGGGAACAAAACCCATGTTTGGTTCCGTACATTCCAGCACTCGACCTGCAAATGGATCCCAAGCAATTCTGCGCCAGCGCTGGTACTGGAATTCTAGCTTATTTTCCGCAAGATCTTCCAGACGTCCCACCGATGTTGCTACTTGCCTCGATGAAGACGTGAGTAACTCGTTATCGCTCCCCCTTCATATTATTGAAATTACTCTACAGAGGCATGCCATTGATACGGAAGCGGCAGCAGCCATGTCACGCATGAATGACGACGCGGCCGACAGTTCAACACGACTAGGTCAACCTGCATTGGGGGCCCAAGTGCCTCGAGGACGGCCTACACAATCACAAGCCTTAACAAGCGAGCCGGAAGAAGTCGGAATCAGCTGCTGTGGATTTTTCTTTAGCTCTCGTGGTCCTAACTAGCCATGAGTTCATTTCTGGAGACACTATCACGCGATAGTTTTTGTGTACGTTGTATATACCTTACTTAGCTCAGCTGTACCGTCCTATGTACACGAGCAGTATTATATTTGCTGGGCTGACTCATACTATCATCCCAGCTCAAGCCAGCCGCATATTGTGCAGGGTTACGTTCACTTCGTTCACAATCGTACTTTCTTCACCCAGGTCAGGTTTCACACACTTCAGCCCACCGTTTATCTTCAACTTCTTTCAAGCCCACACGTTCAAAACTCTCAGACAACCGCTGCGCAGACCCACTGAATACATTTCCAGTCCCCGCCGAGTCACTTCCGAACGTGATCCTGCGTTAACGAGCATTAACGCGCTCCCTGTTCCTTTTGTACGCAATGGCTTCGTGCATCCCAGCATAGGGATAGTGATCCTGTTGGGGGGCTGATCTATCTCCAAACGTAACACTACCTCCAATATTGTTCAACCCACTGAAGCAGCATTAAATGAGCTCTCCCCACGCAAGGAAGCGTAATGTCACTGGCTGCACTCCAGACTCTCCTGCAAGAAAGTGGCTCGGTGTTGAGCGATGTTAAGAGAAATTCAGCCTCCTCAGATATTGGAGATCGCAGTTTCAAGCTCCCAAAAGTGAATCCAAGCGTCACAACAGTTCTCGAGGGGGGAACGTGGCTTCCATTGGAGCAGGTCCCGCAGAAATCTGGGCTTTTGTGGACGGCAGAAATAGCACTAGGCGGGATTTGGACCAAACTTTTGATAGGTTCGATGTCACTGGAGCTTTGAATAGAGCAGTACTCCAGTACGAAGACTGCAGCTTCAAGAGCGTCGGGAACATCTTGAAAAACGCTGCGGACATTGCTGATACGGGAGATACTCATTCCTGTCTGCCTTTGATGAAAGCGGCAACAGCACGAAGCGCAATCTTGGCATGGACTCGGAACGTACTGGTGACCAGAGGCGCGCCCTCTTCTCTGATATTGAAAACTTCGGGCCTGTAAGCCACCAGGCTTACTACGTACACCTACGCATATGGTTCATTGCATCGTAGACACCTCTTTCTCTTAGCTTGTACCTTACCGTCGTTGTCGTTCCGCAATCCAGAACGTAGTGATTTTGTTTCATGTGTCCCATCAGTGTTTCTTGTCGTCGGCCACGACTTGTTTCTCGGGCCACATCCTTGAAAAAATGAAGAGAATACCACCACTGAAACTTCATTGTAACGCGCTCAATGAAGCGAGAAAAATGAACAACGAGGAGAGAGAGCCAGGTACTGGCGTTGATTTGATGAGGAAAATAATACAAAACCCCGAGCCACATGATTATATATTGTAGACTACGATATATAATTATCTACAATATATAATTATGTGGCTCGGGGCTTAGTTATAGTGTAAGGTGACAGTACAGTAGAGTGATTGTGTGGCTGCGAACTACATACAGTGACCATGACTGTGACGCAGGCGCGCTAGGGCGATACTCCCTGCAGGAATGATTCAGATCAGTGCGCATATAAACGACAAATGACAAAAAACAAACAGCTGCGGTACAATCTGGGCATGTCCCACTGGCATGATTACCCTGGAATCCCCAAAGCTTGCTATGTCGGGCTTTTACGTGTGTCGCTATCTGTTCAAAGACTTGTTTGCACCGTGGTACGTCGTCGAGGGTGAACTGGCCATAGTGACTGAAATTGGTTAGAAGGGAGTATATGCAGGGAGGGACAAAGAAGTCGAGAGGGGGTGGCGGACGTGATCGGGCGTTTCGATTTGAGGAGTTGGGCACGTAATCAGGATCCCCACTCTCCTGAATCTCTTCCCAAGCGTGAAGTACCTGATCGTTCGGCCGGTCGGCTTCTTGATACAGCCAGTATGGCCCACAAGCCAGCAGTGCGCCGAGAAATTCAAGGTCTGTGTCAGCCGAAAATGCAAACATGGCCTGCGTCATCACTTGGTCGGCTGCTACTTCGAAGAAGGTCCCATATGTGAGCGGTCGTTTGATCTCTATGATCATGATGATTTCGTTTGTTGGTGGTTCAACAGCACGACGGAGTATTTGCACGAAGTCCGTTTGGTACGCGGGGCCACAGCAGGGACCAGTTGAGGGATTACCGTCAACAGATAATGTGGGGGTGGGACTGGGAGACAATATTATATCTGCGCCTGGATCCATCATGCACGGCGAGATCTGTAGGACTTGTATACAGTGTTTGGAAGCTAAGACGCAAAAACATGCTCAGCGTGTAAAGACAACGACTGTATAATATTAATACCTGAGATGCAAACAGGCTAGAGGAATTATAGTAAGAAATAGCGGGACGACGAGAGACTGGAACCATACCTCAATGTGTGAAGACAACAACCGAAGGATGAAGAAACGAGACAGTAGGAATCATATACGCAAACACACCCATCAAGCAAAAAAGGAATTTGAATAATGCGATGTGACAAGATTTCATTTATTGTTTGCCGCATCCATACTGCTAGTCAACGATAACAGTCGGCTCCTCAGCGTATCGAGGAGCTGTGAACTCCATAAATTGTGCGAGGCCCAAGCATATATAAAAGAAGTTGCTTTAACCAGTATCAAACAGCGGCTTCAGCAGATACTAAATTGCTCATTAGCGGTAAAGCAATATTTAGGCGAAGACTCAAAGCCTGTGTCTTTCAGGGAACGAACGAAGTTGCGTTAAACCCAGCGGACTATATATGTGTGTCCGCTTTTATGTGAATCTCGATTTTTCGTCGCTCTCATATTACATTGCACCTCTGGTCAGGCCGGTCAGGGCCGAAACGAAACCATGCAAAAGATGTTATCTTGGTATCGCGACACTATTTGAACCTGGGGTTTATGCATCACTAGTGCACTCCTCGAATAGACCAAACTGTAGAGCCCCTAGGCCTTACTCTTTTGTCATATTCGGACCTATATCCGCTGACATAAGCCACTCACTGTCGTTGTGGTTGACTAGTCGGATCCCATCATTTATCATTTTATACTTCTGAAAGTATAGTACACTGCATAGTCACACCAACAAATTGGCCTCTCTGGAACAAGTGAGTGGGTGACTGCGGCGAAGCGGGTTATGCCTGCTGCGGTCCAGAAAAGCAGCCGTCATCCATGTTGGTTTAGGTTTCTAACAGCTACAAAGATGGTCCCAACAACATAGCATTGTTGCAAAATCGCGCTTGCAAGCCCGCGAAGCTCATCAAGTATTAGAAACGCTTGAATCTTCGAGGTACGTTCCAGTCCGCCTCATTATCCATAGCTAGTACTCCATTGATCAAGGGCCTTAATGTTACCCTGGCCAGATAGTCTGCGTCTCCCCACAGCTAGGGTACCAATCACAACTGAGACCTTTGTTTCTGGTATCCTTCCACCAGTCGCGTGTTACTTCGCCACAGCATTTCTTGTCTTGCTGCCCCGAACGCAGCTAGTCCGCATTGCGTTGTGGGCCATCACGGCTGTCCTCGCATTTTGCGCTGCGACATCACTAGATGTATGCATGGAGCAATCAAAACTTGACTTGTTGAATATCGACTCCCTGCAAGTGAATTCCCGTCGTACTCGCGTTAACTGTTACAGCGTTGAACTTGTCCTTCAGCTATTCATGTTTTGTATTGCAGTACGCACCCTTGAATAGACGGTGCAAACGAAACCTTTTATTCGTGTGGCTCCGCAATCGTCAACCGATGTACCAAAGAGAAATTTCCTGGCCGCACTTGATTTGGCATGGAATATTCGAGGTTGTGGCTGGGACTGGTCGCTGGGACTGTACGTCCTAGCAGAGACACATCCTACATCCTCATGATTGGCCTTTGCTACGCTCGTCCTTGTCTCTGGTCTAAAGCACACATTTATTTGGGGTGCAATTCACTCTGCTGTACGATCATTCTCCCCAGACACATTTGGTTCTCTTGATGGTGGTACCATCTTCGATGACTCACTTCCCCCGCACCTCCGTTATTTACGATCGAGTATCATAGCAACGCTATATGCATTCGGCATCTATTCAACACTCCGAGCCGGTTACGAACTCACCGCAGTTCCTTGTGTACTATTATTCAGGCAACATCCAGACCAATGGCCCCCCTCATTCGATTCCCCTTGGCGTGCCACCTCTCCCAGAGAATTCTGGAGCCGCCGCTGGCACCAGTGGTTCCGTCGGTCACTTATCGTCCTCGGTGGATACCCACTTTCTCTGCTCTTCGGGTGCACTGTGGGCATCATGGCGCGTTCCTCGCCTCCGAGGCTTTTCACTACCTCGTACTAGTCGCTATTGACCGGTCCTCGGAGATGTGGCGCATGCTGCTGCCATTCGGAATGATGGGCGCTGGGATGGTTATCGAGCGTGCCGTCGCAGGAAATAAGACGGGTGGCTGGATGGGATGGATCTGGACGATGTGCTGGTTGATGTTGTGGGGGAACATGATAGTGGATGGGTCGGCAAGAGCTGGGATGCTTGGGGGTTCGAGCGTTTTTGACAGTGCAACATCTGCAATACAACCAATTAAGCGGCTGGTGAGGATGTTTGAAGGGTATCTGTATGCAAGTTAGCAGTAAATTGTAAATTGAAATTGCAGACATAGATCGAGTAGCTGATACTCACTGTTACCTGTGGCATGAACTCGAATGTTCCGTTCAAAATTTTTCTTTGATAGGCGTTGTGCTATGCTTGGGAACGTACAAATATAGCATAAGTTCAGCATTTGTGTAGTTACGTAGCCGTCGTAGCTATACGATCTTGGCAACTAGGACTGGGGCCAAT
The DNA here is from genome assembly GCA_016800925.1 of Suillus spraguei. NCBI lineage: Eukaryota > Fungi > Basidiomycota > Agaricomycetes > Boletales > Suillaceae > Suillus > Suillus spraguei. The sequence continues at coordinate 80,074 of JABCPU010000161.1, forward strand.
GCAGCTTCTTCGTCATCATTGCCTTCTTCTAGCAACTCTCTTTCATTCCGGAGAGATTGAATTGTCAAATTATCCATGGTGGTGGTAGATATATCTATTAGCCTGCGGTTTAGTATTTAGTACAGATTATCCTGCAGTCTCGGTTTTGAGTTCATTTTTGCACTCCGGCAGCATATGATATTCTGAATTATCTACCCTCTCAGGTGCGACGCCACTCCTTTCAGTGCCTGTTCAATAATTGTTCGGCCTGGCCATACCTGGCGAGGACCCTTACCCTTTCTTAGTATTATAATAACCAGCATCAGAATACCTTCGCCACCCTCACTTTCCACATTCTCCATCACACCCTTTCGCACTCACAGTCCTTTGCAATTCTTGCATGCATCATGATTTTGGGTCAATTTACTGCTTCAATATTCATCGACAACAAGCCACTACCGGAATATCAAGTATTCAAGTCTACCACACAGGAGGAGAATATAATGACTTGTTGGATTGCCTCGGAAGCAGGCAAGGTATAGTATTCGCCATACCAATGAGTACTAATGAAAAAATTAAATGCCCCTCATAAGGAATTTGAAATCAGGGGGGGGGAGATTTCAACACCACAGTACCCAGGTGTAAGGTCATGTGCCCGTGCAGATAGTATTCACTGTCCTTCATGGGTCGTGCTTCCGCCCTGGACAGGCACAGTTGTGTATGATTGCTCATCTGATGAGAAAGTGGAAAAAAAATTGGTGTTCAAGAACATAGATTTTACTGGTAAGTATGTACAATAGTGTCCAGAGCTTACTACTAATGTACTTCAGATGACGACTCAGCGCTCGACAATGATACTGACGACATTGGTCAAATTGAGATAAGCTTTCATAGAGGGACGTTTACCAAGAAAAGATCAGTCAAGAAAAAGTCAACCAAGTCAGCGAAAATCAGAAAAGTCAATGGCCACACTCTTTGTGCACATGAAGGCAAGGTGCATGAACGCTTGAAGAAGGGTCGCTGCCACCAGGTTGGGTATGTATTATTTTGCACATACCTCATTTTCTATAATTGTCATTTGGTTAAGTCTCGGAAAAGAAGAAAGAGATAAAGAAGAACAGACGGCGTACAAGAATCAGTGGGCTGTTGATCCTGCGATTGTCTTCGTATTCAATTATACCTCTATGGGTGGGTCATGATGGTATTTTCTATGTGTATCCCCAACTCATGCAAATCCTAGAACATCTGCGGGCAATGTGTATAGTACCACCGATGCCGAGTTTGCCAATCCCAGTTGCTGGGCCTAGTGATGATCAATCTTTGTCAGCTGATACACGCATCAAAGGGTTAGAGGTGAGTTTTCGCTTTAGTGGTATCCTTCATTTCAATTTATTTTCCCGAAGACGGAGCTCCAGCGGCTGCGGGCCGAACTCGCTAGCTTATCCTCATCCAGAAAACAGAAGTCCTCGTCTGTCAAGTCGGAAAATAGGGAGGAGGCCCCATTTTACATAGTAATCGATGATTAGCCGTTGTACAGCCTCTGAGGTGAGCAATGCAGTTCTGTTATTCACGCCATCATTCAATCTAACACGTAGGAACTCAGCATATTGAAAATTCAGTATGCCACACAACTGCCATACTGAAGAGTGACGTGGATGCATCATGGTTGTGTTGTGTTCTGTGCAAGTCAGAGTAGATGACTGACTAATGTAGAGTACAATGAACAACATGAGCTCTGAAACAAATTATATATAGACGCGAGAAGCTTCACTGAAGGGCCACTGTTATTGCAATGCTGGAAATAGCAAATGCTTTCAGTATTAATGTGATATACGCTCGAGGTTTTGGAATTCTAATGGAAATATCTTCGTAGGCCAACTGATCGGCATTGGTTTTCGCATGCTGAATACAGCGAGGTTAAGCACCTGCCGCACAGCCTACGCTGTTCACCATGGGGAAATACTGAAAAAGCGGCCAAAGACATTGCTGCGTCGGACGTCCACGACAATTTTCTTTGAAAAATTTACGCAATTCAAAAGACCTCTGCTATATAGCCTGAGAATCATATGGAGCACGCATAGTTTTTGTTTTGACATAGATCGAGGAAACTAAAGGGGCATTATGTGTGGAAGTTCCAACAATTGACTGCCGAACCGTGCAATGTTGCCAGATGGCAGTGGTAGGTCCAGCAAGCCGCACCGCTCGAAAGGCTATCAACTTGAAGGTGAAACCCGTTTATTTAAACGGACATAGTAATTTTGTCTCGTTTCGTCTTGTGGTGGACATGAATCAATCAATTTTACGTTGCGGTGATTAGCTAACTCAGTTCCATGCTCGGAGGTTTCAGACACCGGAACAGCAACAGCATAAGGCGAAGTAGATGCGAGACTCGAGAATGTGTTCTTTGGATGACTAATGATAACTAGAAACAGACTTGAGCAGGCAGGAGAGAAAAAGATGTAAGGAGATACTGGTTCCTAAGCGATATTCTTCTCATCCACTTCATGACGTGAGATTTGTGATGTGTTATCCGCAGTCTCATCCCCGAAATTAGAGCCGTGTTTTCTAGGGCAATGTGAGCATTTGTCTGTCCAATGATATGTACAGGGCTTACTCCGGCCCGATGATTGCGATAACGACCAAGAATGCAGCAACGCTACCGATGAAGATGGCTTGCACCTGATGAAAGATGAATGAGACCATGCGGAAGCAGAACTCAATGACTCACCGTGGCATAGTCTGGGACCACTGTAAGGACTCCATCTTTCATGATCTTTGTTTTCAAGTGGTCACCACCAGCTGGTTAAATTAAGAACTTCATTTGCGAGTGGGAACGTGGCTCTACTCACTGGCTTCAATTTGCGCTGATGCTGCCGAAACCATCTACCACGAATATGTTAGCCAAACATATCACATGATGTCCACGCGACCTACATTTCCGAGCTGGTAAACGACACCAGGGAACGTCGCCCTGAATGCTGGTGGTGACATCTCCGCCAGTTGGATCGGGATCTACAATAATGTTTAGAGTCAAGTTCACAACGAGGGTAGGCGAACACATACGACACCCCAAGCGCCTTGAACACCAAATTGAATCCAGAATGCTCCAGCAGAGAGGGGAGAGAATGTTGAGGGCAGAACCCATAATGGAATGAACACTGCAAGAGAACATAAGTCTCGTTCTCTATGACTAGGATCGGTGCTTACCTCCGACGAGAAGTACAAAGGATCTCGTGAAAGGTGAGGAAAGCCGTGAAAACATCATTTATTGAATGCACATACACGATCGTCAGGCGGCGTCCAATGTACTGGCTCAGCCACCCACCAATAGCACCACCTCTGTATGACCCTCAGGAATTTGGCTGCATGTGGAACCGGTCAACAACTCACATCGCAGCTCCCTATTTGGCACGTTGAGATTCGACAAGCAAATAAATTTGTAAAACTCACGCAGTTGCCAATAATGGTCGCGACAGTGGCATTGTGATCACTGAAGCCCTTGGTGACCTGGAGGTATGTGGGATACAGATCCTAGACAGATATTACATTATCGAGTGCACGTTCATACTAAGTATGCGCATGCCTGTGAGCCGTGAGACAAGAAATTGAACCCTGTAAGGAGGCGCTAGTATGCTCGTTGTTAGGAAGTAAAAGAAAGTCAAACCTGCCATTAAGAGCACTGCATAGATGCATAAGGGCCAGTGAAACTTAAGCATCTCCTTTGTTTGCCTAAGGAAATTCTTCGAGGTATTAGTCCCTTTAGCCTTCTCTTGTTCCTTGACACGCAAGAAGAACGGGCTTTCAGGAACAAGCGAACGGATAACTGCAGCGAAGCATGTGATGCCTGCTGCGGTCCAGAAAAGCAGCCGCCATCCATGTTCGGCTACCAAAGTTAGGTTTATAACAGCTGAAAAGATGGTCCCAACAACATAGGCTTGCTGTAAAATTCCACTTGCAAGCCCGCGGAGCTCAACAGGTAAGTTCTCAAGGGCTGAAGATGACGAAAGTCCCCATATTCCACCCATGGCGATACCGAATAGGGCACGAAAGGCGAGGAACTGTGAAAAGGTGTTCACAAAGCCACTTCCAAGTTCAAGCACGCAGCAGATGAGGAGATTAACAACCAAGGGCCACTTGCGCCCAAACCGGTCAGATATCATACCAAAAATCACCTAGAAAATGGTAAGTTTAGCACGGAATAGCAGGTGTGGCACTTACGGCGCCGACTGATCGGAGTAAGAGCGTCAACGTCATGGCGGTCGTCTTTGATAGTATCCGAGTCGTGCATCAGCGGCACAAATAACAAAGGAAGGAAAAGGGCGTACGATCGCGTTCGTGGACTTTCCAAATTGTATAGACAAGAGTGGTACCGTGAACGATACCGCGACGTAATCAATGGCGTCGCACGCCCAAGCAAACCAGCTATTGTGATATGTAGTAAAGATGATCATGATGGCACGAAACGCAATGGAGGTATGACACTGACCTAGACCAGAACAGCGCCCACTGCATCCATGTGAGACTTTTGAGCGCAACGACTACAGCACCTAGATGGGTACGAGTCTCACGACGTGGGATGAGCTCGCGAATATATCTCGGTACCATGATGATGGAGATGGTTTGATCTTAAAAAGGTCAGCGTCGGGTCACGTTTATATTCACGAGAAAGCGGTCAGGACCCCCTAGTGGGCAAGCCATTACGGTCTGACCTCAGGTACTGATGCTTCGTGTCAGTGCCGTCAAGTAACTCCGAGTCTCCACACAAAGTGATAAGACTTCTAATATCACTCAGATCAAACCTTCATGCTGAGAATGTTAACTCCGGAGTCCTGCGTGATCGGCATCGTAACAGTACTGAGAGCTATAGATACATGCTGATGAGGATAAGGCAAAATTCATCACCGTTGAGCCTGTAATAACCAACAAATAATGGTAAGCGCGAGATATGATTTTAAGAACGGGGATGAGTTTTACAAACTCATTGAAATGGACTTCCGCTTCCAAGTAACGTTAGAGAGACCCATATCGTTAGGCCATCGGGGGCGATGCATATCAGTTAAGTAACTTGGACAAATTCAAACCCATTCAAGTCTGCTAATTTGAATTCGGTTACGGTTGGTTTGCCGCATCTTGCTTATAAGGTTCTGAGTTCTGATGCTGTTGCGGTTTGTCGGTTCTGTGCCGAGCTTGTCGCGCACGATAGAAGCTTAATATATACCTAGCGTGGACGTTAGTCGCTCGTACCGGCCATGATAGACGGAACCTCGTGTCACTGATCAGCCTGAGTGGTAAACATCTGATCAATAGGCCCACGGCAACCCTTGTTGAATGATAGCTTGTGCCGCAGCATAAACACTCGAGGGAGATTATAAGCTCAATGTACTGTTGGTCGAGATTCAAGAAGAAGATAGTAAATGATAAATAATAAAAGCGGACACGTCATAAGTAGCTTGTCTAAAGACTCCGAAGTGACGATGGAGTGGCTCTGCGTGACGTGACGGTCGCACAAAAACTGACTGCACGCATAATCTCTTGCAGCGAATAGACAGATCAGGCGATATATCGATGCACACCGTTGAACGGCCTAGGCCCGACATCTAGAAACTTGGAACTTACTACGTCTTCTATGATTCTGGGAGAAGGGCCATATCTATAAACGTTACTGGTGATTCATACGATTGCACAACTACCAGTGCCAGTGGGTGACAGTGTCTGCTGCGGACTCGGCGATTGGCACTGATGATGGCATCGATCACCGATTCGGAAATGATAGGCCGGACCATAAATTTCTCATGGATGCGCCTACTGACAACTTGACTATAGACGGGGCTCTAGACTTCGAACTTCGCATGCTTGTGAACGACCTTTACCACAACGCCTTGACTGGGCTTCCTTGAAGAGATCTCGCATTAACTCTAGTTCGTCTATAGTCTTCTCCGATAGTTTCTCGTCTTTCACTGTGGAGACCATCGTGCTATTGGCAACAATGTACACCCTCTGATCAGGTAAATTCGCCTCTTGAAGGTTGCGCCTCACGGTGGCGCGAGTTTCAGCGATGTACTGCTCGCGTGCGGAGCTGTACAACGCTTTCCGATGCGAGTGGTCTTCATCTTCATCGCTGTCGTAATCCGATTCCTTGATGATGTTTCTGATATGCGAGTCTGATTTCGACCGCACGATATAAGTGGGAATGTTAAAACGTCGACAATTCACCAGCATCGCAAGGTCGGTCATTGTAAATCGGCTGTCGAAAAGGATGATGATGCAGTCGAAAACATAAAGTCCGTGTGCAGTGAAATATTGCCAATCCGGTGTGTTCAATGTCCCGGACCCTGGGACATCATACCAAACGAATGGGTTGTGGGGGCTTGGATCTGGGTATCTAGTGATATCCATGGTGGTCTCAACCACGCCCGTTGGTGCAGCGCCTTCATCTCTGTTTCGAAGGCCTCGGAACGCATTGATCAACGACGACTTTCCCGCACCGGAAACCCCTGTTATCGCGAAATGGAATAACCCCTCTTGGTATTGGACTCTGTCCTTCGCTGATTGTATCTCCTCATCACTGGGGATGCTCACGAGCTGGAACATGCTATGTTCCTCCAAGGTCTGCGAGTCCTCCTGCCCATTTATGGCATTTTCAGCTATTGGAACACCTGCTGCACCCTTGAGTTGAGCCAAAACTCAAGTAGATAACGGATACTTTCTTACCTCTATTGTTCGACTTCATTGCCGAGGCACCCGGCTTCGTCTTCATCTGGAGTACAGCGGCGCAACGCTCTGGCGTCTCATAAAGATGCCTACGCGGGGCTTCTTCTGAAGCATGTATCCCCACCTCCCTCGGCCTCTGCCACACATTTGTTTGTACAGAGTAAGATCCTTCAACATTTCCCTCGGTGGCGTGTAGACCTTGGGCGGCTAGCAGCTCATCAATCTCTTCCTCTCTGATTTCTTCTTCAGGATCTATAACAATATGATCTTCTTCTTGCCATTCTTCGCCCTGCCACCCCGTCATCGGTGTCCTACCAGCTTGTCGTTGAAGAAACTCTCTGGCCAGTCTCAGGTCCGCAAAAGTGGGGTTTTCAATATCCTCGATGTCCGAATTTCATCGATGATTGTGAGAAGCATGTCAGCGATGGTCCTAAAACCTTGCAAGGAGGACGTCGATGCGCCCATTTTTCAGGCGATAGGTTAGAATTCTGTATCTAGAAGGGAAAATAGCAAAGATGGACCATCGCAGGTGGTGGTTTATATGCATATTGAAATGCAGTGTTGCCTCGAGGACCCAATTGCCAATACACTGGACGTCTCATGGCTGATCGTCTCTTCTTTACGGGGCAGTTGTGGAGACTATCATACAGCCTCAAGCCCCACGAGGTTCCAGCTTCTGCTTCTCAATCCAAACCAAGGCATTGCGCAGCCAGATTTCTAATTTTGTACTCAACCAGGGTACAGTATATATGCGCAGCTAGTGTCTGACAAGGAGGTATTAGACCGACAAGGACATTGTAAGGTAAGCACAAGGTAATGGAGTATCGTGAATTGTATAGTAACTCGAAAACTCGAGATATATGTCTATGCTATAGGGTTATAGGGAGACCACGGGAGAGCATCATTCCATATTAATGACGTAGAGCTCGGGGACCCAAACATTCCTGTAATAATGGGCCGATAGGATATACACGTCTGACAGACGAACTTTGTTTTCGCTGAATGCCCAATCTTCATAACCAACCCTAACGGGCTTGTCCTAATGACCGACGAGTTAGTAACTCTGTCAATTTTAACATCACACGCACACAAGCACGGTTGTAAAGATCTTGAATCAGTTCGGCAATCCGAAGGGCGAACTGTTCACGAGTCATCGGATTGTTACCAACATGTGTGTAAAGGCGACAACGAGATGCATCCGAAGAACCAGCTATGTATCCGGGCCACTACGTAAATTGATTAACACAAACTATTAAATCAGGGATGGATGATGCTCACTTCTAGTGACAGATTAGTTGCCCGCCAGCCGTGATGGGCGAACACCAAGTCAGTTGGGCAATCAATTGAAGCCCTGTTGCGCAGAATATCTTTCACCCGTACACCGCACCAACCATCGGAGCTAAATGTAATGCCGGGGAAACTCTGCTGAGAAGGACTGAAACGTTGTAAACGTGGAACACGTTTCGCTAATCTTCCATCCCTGAGGCGCCAATATGGTGGCATCTCGACAAGCATCGTCGCGGGGTGAGGGGAAGGATTGGCTTGCAGAGCATAGTACTAATATAATCTCTGCGTAAGAAAAAACCCAGGAAGAACGTGGAGGCTCACCCCAGCAGATCCGGCACCGCTAGAGTTCACAATCGTTTGGTTAGGCTGCATGTATGACATATCGGACTGATCGAAGCTGAATGAGAGAAACTGCACTGCAGAATGTTTGAGATGTTTGATTTGATGAGGTGCCCATCCTAAGCACTTGTGTATTTTATACTGCCAATAGTTTCGACATGATCCAGAAAGCGGTGCATGTCAATGAAGTGCTAGTCGTCTAGCGTCAAAGCGACTACTCAAAGTTGTCAAATAAATTAGAGAACATGAAGCGGGACACTAACCATTCAACAACATAGATCGTGACACAATGAACGTAATTTTTTCCCATTAAACGGCGGCGTCACCAAGCGTGATTGGGTCACTAGGAGACTTTGACACAAAGTGTCTTTGATGCACGTGTAGCGCAACCTGAGACCTGTCGATATTCAACATCTGTCAGCAAAACATGGTCCATAGAGTCTGTATCCTTATGGAGTCTGACGAAGTCAAAGCTCACCAACTGCAGGTGGTCCAATAAGTGGCCCTTGATACAATCGGAAAGTAGCGGACCGTAAAGGTACGTACATTGTGATATGACTATAACATAAAACTCAAGGAATGCATTGGCGGATTAAAACGAGACATTTCACGAGACATTTTGAATGATTACCAATGACGGTCAATTGGCAAGCGGCCACTGCCATGGCAGGGTGAGCCTGAGAGGCGGCAGACAAAGATATTGATATTGAAAATACCGTGTGTCAATCTAGTCATCCTTTGTGACAACTGTTGGTTACACAAGGACCTCTCGTTACAACGAGTATATAGACGTCATAACCATGGGTGACAGGGTCGATGTAGTGGACACTAGTAGTACTGAACATTGTGGCGTGGACCTGTGCTCTGATCAAATTTGAAATTACCCAAAAAAAGGTATATATCTGAGCAACAAAGCAACGTCAAGTACTGTTTACTACCGTGTACGGTACCACGGGGCTCAGGAGGGACTAGTGAAGCTTTGAATGCGCAAGCGACTCGGATGCATACATCCGCTTACTAACTTCTTGCAGGGACCTCGACTCCCGAACCCACCAATACGGCAGAAAAATCTTTTGTACATCTTCTATTCTTCATGAATCGACACTACAACACTACCTGCAGGTGTACGTCGTTTGTCCTGCTGTATTATACATGTATTATGTGTTATAAACGTGAATTCGACTGAGCTAATCCAACAATACTCCTACTTTCGGAGTACATAAAACTCCGGAACCCACACACCGGTGTCCAAACGTATACACGTGAGCATGATATCTCCCAAGTAGACTTTCGAAGAGAGGCCCCAAGGGACAGATTCGGCCGAAGGTAATATTTTCTTTGAGCTTGGTTAGATCTGATGAAAAGCCGATTTTTGAAGGTATCACCTACTGATGCACATAAATAAAATTTATGGAATGCAGTGCACAGTGCAACTGCGAGTTCTTGTTTGGTATCCGGTTTAACTGTGATGTGTCCTGCGTGCAGAATGTCGGAAGAATCATAACCAGGCCACTGCGAATTAAATATCAGGTCTCGATCACATTAAATCACGTATTGAGTTCTACCTGGAAGACTATTTTGAGGGACCCCGCTTTAAAATCAGGTTCTGAACTGCCTTGAACACATCCGCCATTCAAGATATTCTTGATCGAGACGCCAGGATTGCCATTATCAGAAAACGGAATCGTGCGGCGTCGTGAATTACATGGAACTGGAACACGATGTGCTATTGTTCCATCCGGTAGCGTGAAACGTTCAGCTAAACCTTGCTTTGTAGTACGCGAGGGAGTGCTCGGTTCAACCGATGACTATCGGGTTACAGATGAACATGTGTTGTCGTACTGAGGTAATTTCACTGAGACATACAGATAAAGATCCACAAAAGGATTGACCAGAGTGCCCTTTCTGAGGCGCCATCGGGAGTGTCGAGCGTACGGTATGCAATTATGCTCTATAGTTGAAGACCCAGCTCTGGAAAGGGCTGGATTGCCATAACTCCCTGGTCCTTTATAAGTGTTGCATAACTGGCAGGTATTGTGGGTGAATGATAGGCTCAGAACATGTCTCCACGATATGGCATCGTGTCTGGTCGGCCTGGCCTTTGAAGCGGCCAAGTTGGAAGGCCTCCTGGTCATTCCTTTATTTTGCGACGGCCTACCACTCTTAAATAAGACAGTGTCCATCACCGTGCCTCAAAGAAATGGCAAGCTTGCCAGAGTGATACGGCCAGGGCCTAGTATTGCTGTAGAAGTTCATAATAATTCCGAGTCAGCGAAAAATCTGAAATGGATACTATTTAACGGCCTGTACTAATCTTGACTGAAGGATAGGCCTCGACAGACAGAAGCCCTATTTCCACAATAAACTCGATGAGGAGCAAAGGCCAAACGGCGGCGGCAGGTGGACCAGTACTACTTGAGTTACTACTACTAGTAATAAGTAGTGGTAGATGGCGCCAAACGGTATCACGTGGCGTTAGACTGCCAATGGCCTGGCCTTGAATCTAAGATAGGTGACACGTGACAATGCCGAACGTGCCAGCGAGCGGAGTATGTAGTGGTTATGCGATGGATCTAGTGAGCATCATTAAATTCTTGCATCATAGTAGGAAGAAGGACATAATGCCCTCTTTACTTTTTGATATTCCATGCAGCTCTTGTACCATTTTATAAAATTCTGGTGCGTCGAACTGTGTCGTGAGCCATATATCGGTGAGTGAAACTTACAGAACTACTCACATTTTCGTCATTCTTTTGAGCTTGTTTTTTTAGATGCTCGCCATGCAGCAAGGCCATTAGCAAGCCGTTTTTGCCAGGTCTTGTTGTCGCCCATGACGTGCTCTGAGTCTACAAGTCAAGAATGTCACGGCTTTGCGGCACAATGCGTCGGACTTTCAGTTTTCTACTCTGGTGGCAGTACGCTTTCAAGAACATTGATTATCTCAGTCGTTAGCTCACTTCTTGTAGTTTTGAAAAGATGAGTCTGTGCATAGAATGACTCTAAGAAATGCCATATTTTTAATTGTTCTAAACTTGAGCTCTACAGACTACGATATGTTAATCGCTATTTTCTATTTGTCATGATTCTGTAATGTTTTATCACTCGTTTTTTTGTGACTTCTTATCAAGCATCAATGTACCAACCCGCATGGCATTGCGAACTCGTTCATTAAAATCAACAAATCGTTCAAGCAGTGGTAGATAGAAAGTATGGTTATTTTCGTAGAGGCGAAGGCGCCCAAGCAACCTAAGCACCGCTCTTCTCGCCGACCACAGGATATGACGTTTGTGATGTGTTATCCGCCACAGCATCATCTCTTCCACCTCCTTCTTCGAAAGCGGCTTTGTGGTTTTCGAAATGAGAGCCATGATTTCTAAAGGAAGGTGAGTATCTGTATGACCAAGTACACGGGAGGCTTACTCGGGTCCAATGATCGTGATAATGAGCACGAATATAGCAACTGCACCAATAAAGATAGCTTGCACCTGATCAAGCGATGAACAAGAATGTGCGAGAGTGGAACTATATTACTTACCGTTGCATAATTCGCCACCTGCTTAGGAGCTCCGTTGACTGTGATCGTTGTCAACAAGTGGGCACCGCCAGCTAATATACACTAAGAACTTGGTTGACAGAATGAATTGCGACTATCCACTCACTGGCTTCAATCTGTGCCGATGCTGCCGACACCATCTACCGCAAATATATTAGCCACAAACATCGCATGATATTAATCCGACCTACGTTGCCGATCTGGTAAGCAACACCAGGAAAGGTTGCTCTGAAAGCTGGTGGGGACATCTCAGTCAGTTGGATTGGGATCTAGTACATTTATTTTGGGTCGGGTTCGCCACAAGTGCGGGAGAGCACGTACGACACCCAATGCGCCCTGAATACCAACTTGGATACAGAATGCTCCAGCAGAGAGGGCAGAGAATGAGGAGGGTAGAACCCATAATGGAATGAACACTGCGAGAGAACATGGATTTTGTTCAATATCACCTGGATTGGTGCTTACCTCCAATGAGAAGCACAAAAATTCTGATAGAAATTGAATAAAATCACGAAACCATCATTTATCAAAGGCACATACACGATCGTCAGGCGGCGTCCAATGTACTGGCTCACTGCTCCAGCAATGATACCACCACTGTATGACCCTCAGAACTTGAAATACATGCAGAACCAATCGACAACTTACGAGATCGCACCCTGTTAGTGCACATTGAGAGCTTGCACACAGGTAATTTTGTAAGGACTTACACAGTTGCCAATAATGGTCGCAACAGTAGCATCATGAGTACTAAAACCCTTGGTAACCTCGAGGTATGTGGGATACAAATCCTGAACGTGTATGTCATTACGGATTCGCCCTGCAGATATTCATACAAGAGATGCACCTACCTGCGAACCGTGAGGCAAGAAGTTGAATCCTACACAGCAATGTTATATGACGATTGTTAGGGACAGAGAAGACTTGCCTGACATTAAGAGCACAGAATAAATGCATAGGAGCCAGTGCCGCTTCAGCATCTCCTTCGTTTCTTTAATGAAAATCTTGGTTTTCTGCGAGGTACTGGTCCCTGCCGCCATCTCTTGTTCTTTGGCACGCAGGAAGAACGCGCTCTCTGGGACAAGAACACGAATGACTGCAGCAAAGAAGCTGATGCCTGCTCCAGTCCAGAACAGCACCCGCCATCCGTGCTGGGCTACCAAGGTCAGATTGATAACGGCCGCAATCAGGTATCCGACAGCATAGCCTTCCTGCAAGATACCACTTCCAATCCCACGAAGTTCGACGGGCAAGTTCTCCAGAGCTGAGGCTATCGAAAGTCCCCATATTCCGCCCATAGCAATACCGAATAGGGCACGAATGGCGAGGAATTGTGGAAACGTTTTGACAAAGCCAGTGCCGAGCTCAAGAATACAGCAGAGAACAAGATTGGAAAACAATGGCCACTTGCGCCCAAACCGATACCGAAAATAATCTAGGAGACGATAAGTTTAGTTAGTAAGAAATAGTAAGAATACTCACTGCACCAACAGGTCTGAATAAAAGAGTTAACGTGATGGCGGTTGTCTGTGACCATGTTCAAGTTGTACGTTAGCGCACGAGTAAGGACAAAAACAGCGTACGATCGTCTCCACCTGCTCGCCAAATTGTGTCGCCAAGGAGGATACCGTGAACGACACCGCAAAGAAATCAATGGCGTCGCATGTCCAGGCAAGCCAGCTAGTGCGATTAAGATGATAACGCGAGGCTAGCGATGGAAGGAGGACACTAACCCAGTCCAAAACTGAACCGACTGCACCCATGTGAGACTCTTCAACGCGACAAGCACACCACCATTGGGGGCACGCTTCTCTCGACGCGGGATGAGCTCGAGTAAAAATCTTGGTGTCATGATGGGAGGATGGGGGTAGGACTCAAGAAGAGGTCCGACAGCCTTACGGCATTATATTGAGAAGGATATCAGAAATATCTTAAACGTAAATAAAAACATACGTATAGTGAAATCTGAGGCGGGGTGCTAAAATGGATGTTCAGTGCTGGGCTAACCCTTCATTAATCCTTCAAATTCCCCAGACAAAATGGGGTTAATGCCCTTGGCAACCTTCAGTCGACGGTTTCCAGTTAGAGGCTAGCGTCAGCAGTGCCTACCTTAATTCATTGTGATATTGTGGAGCTCCAATTGCTATGTGTTAGCTCAGCACGGGCCAGCATGATCCAGCCTCAGCTGATCATACTAATACTGGCGTGCGAGAGGAATTCAATGGCCCCTTTGGCCCAAAAACCCTCGGAAGGCGCCCGAGCAATTAAAAGGCTACGATAGCCGACGAATCATATGGGAAGATGATGGGAAGATGCCAGGGATTGACTGTGATCTGTCCTGCGTGAAGATGGCGGTGACCTATGTCCGAAGAATCATAACCAGGCCACTTCGAATTAGATATCAGGTCTCGATCGCATTAAAACATGTACTGAGTGTACCTGGAAGACTATTTTGAGAGACCCTGCTTTAGAATCAAGTTCTGAAACTGCCTTGAACACATCCACCATTCAAGATATTCTTGGGAGAGACGCCAGAATTACCATTATCAGAAAACAGAATTGTGTGGTGTTGTGAATAACGTGGAGCTGGAACACGATGTGCTGTTGTTCCATCAGGTAGCCTAAAAGGCTATAACGGTTAGCTAAACCTTGCTTCGTACTAGGTGCGGCGGAGAGCTCCGTTCAACTGATGACTATCGGACTACAAATGTATGTGTTGTCGTGCTGAGGTAATTCATATACAGATGAAAATCCCCAAAATAATTGACCAGAGTGGGTGCCATCGGGTGTGTCGAGTGTGCGGGACGCAATTATACTCTATGGCTGAAGACCCAGCTCTGGAAAAGGTTGCATTATCATACCTCCCTGGTCCTTTATAAGTGTCGCGTGGCTGGCAGGTAAATGATAGGCTCAGAACATGTCTCTACTGCGATATGACATGAAGTGTCTGGTCGGCCTAGCCTTTGACGCGACCAAGTTGGAAGGCCTCCTGGTTATTCCTTTATTTTGCGACGGCCTACCACTCTTAAATGAGAATGAGATAGTATCTGTCACCATGCCTCAAAGAAATGGCAAGCTTGCCAGGTACGGCCACCATTGCTGTAGAATATGATGGACGACAGGTTTACGGTTCAACTTATTTTCAAGTCCGACCAGTGTTTGTTCTAGTATTGCGAAATTTATTATATACACCTATTCACGATGCTATGTATGGTCCTGTCACATGAATCACATCAGTTCTGCGCCAGTCTGCGGCGACTCTGCGCGTCGTGCTTACTGAGGTAGATCCGCGGCTGCCAGCGAGTGTTACCATTAATATCACAACATTAGTGGCAAATGAATTTATCCTTCGGATTCCTTACCTGAGCTTACCGTTGGTATAATTCTTAGCAGACGTTTTGACCAGTCTATCTAGCCTGAAGGTACGTGAATGCGATATTTATTACATGAGTTGTTTTCTGACTTTGTAGATGATATAATTTTTCCTGTGCATGTTGTTACAAAGGATCATCTATAGTATCCTGAGGTCGGAGTCCGTCGAACGCGTTACTAATGGTAGAGTCATGTAGTCATCAGGCGCTAGCAGCTTCACTCGCGCGAAACCAGCAGATGGTTGTCTGTCTTAAGCCATCGAGGGGAAGAGCATCAGAATCACATCCCGTAATTTTCAGATCTTCAAGTTTGTGGCCAAATTTGACACTCTAAAGAAACATTCCGCTCACCCTTGCACCCTTCAAAATGTGACGGAGCTTGTACTCGAGCAGAAGTCACAGAACCTTGATATTCGAGTGCAGCGTCCACACGATAATAGGAATAAATTCGAATGAGAAGAACTCTCGCATCACCAACGGGTCCTTTGAGGATGGTCAAGTTATCAGAGCTAGATATATTGTCGGCGCAGATGGCGCCTGCTCAACTGTGAGACCTCAGTACCCATTAACTTAGCTTAGTGACCGTCTGACGACCATTTATAGATCTGTATCATCGTCAGTATAGGGTTCTCTGATTCAGACGGCCCAAACATAGCCAATCATGTAATGGCTCAAATGATCGTTGCAGATGTTACATACGGGCCTGAACCCGTCGGTCCATTAACCGTTGAGGGCCACCTTAAAAGGTGGCCAGATGATGTGGTCAGAACCCATTCCGCCGACTGCACCTTCACGCATCTCAGAGCTGCTATTTTTCTGGTTGGCGGTGCAGCATATATACATTCATTGATGACAATGTCCTCCCATTCGCGCGTACGCACTTCGAATCAAGGTTATATTCTCACTGTCTTTTCTCCTTCTGCCACTTCCCATATGGCTTTGAGACAGCAAGACAATCCCGTATGATGGTTTCATTACAACGATCAATATTATCACGGCAGCTTGCAAACTCTGTCCGCATCTGTACTGACTCTTATTTCCCCCGTTTTGTGCAGAAGAGAGCAGGAACTCGTACGAAGGCTGCTGCTCTTTCTGTTTTTCTTTTTGAAACATCACACTGATCTCCTCATGACTGGTGACCTCTTATTCAAACAGTTAGCTGATGTGCTATTACCTCCTGGTTGTTTTGAGACTCGACGTGCTCTCGTTTCTAGCCACATTCAAATGATGTGAACAGGTCACGGCCACTCTGCGTAAACCCCTCCTCTCACTACTTTGATTGCAGCAGATCGCCTAGCCGGTGAAACTTCCGTGGCGTTACACTTACCTTGTATATCCACGCAGTTGGATGAACTGACTCGCAAACTTCAAACTCTGCCTCCGTTGGTCGTTTCTTCCTGTATTCCTGAGCAGCTTCAAGGGGTTCGTACATTGATAGATTCTCAGTCCAATCGCAAGGCCTGCAGACTCCGAGCTTCACAATTGTTTGTCTGTGGGACAAGTGTATTGGCTAATAACACTTCCCTTCGCCAACGTAACTGAACTGACAGACAGAGAGATTGTATGCCGTGTGGCCCGTGCCTAAGATACTTATGTCTTATGCACGAACCTCTGAAGCCGTGCCGGAACTCATCACTATGCAGCTTAAGACACAGAGCTGCGGAGTCGGGGTTGGCGCGACCAAGCGCCATTACCGATAGTAGCAAGTACTCAGTACTGCATACACAACTGCACTTGTGACCTCCTGTGACCTCCATGATATTCAACTAGTCGTATTTTTACAACGAACTCAATGAGGAGCAAAGGCCAAATGGCAGCGGCAGGTGGACCAGTAGTAAGTACTACTTAAGTTAGTAGTAAGTAGTGGTGGCGCGCCTGCATGAACGTTTGAAAAACAATATCACGTGGCTTTAGACTCGGGCCGGCCAATGGCCTGGCCTTTTGGTGGCTATCAAGCATCGAAGTACCAACCCACAGGGCATTGTAAACTCGTTCATTGAAATTGACACAAGCAGTGGTAGATAAATATCGTGATCATTTTCGTACAAAGGCGGAGGCGCACAAGTAACTTAAACACTGTTCTTCTCGTGAATCTCGTCGACTACAGGGTATGACGCTTGTGATGTATTGTCCGCCACAGCATCATCTCTTCCACCTCCTTCTTCGAAAGCGGCTTTGTGGTTCTCGAAATGAGAGCTGTGATTTCTAAAGGAAGGTGAGTATCTGTATGACCAAGTACACGGGAGGCTTACTCGGGTCCAATGATCGTGATAATGAGCACGAATATAGCAACTACACCAATAAAGATAGCTTGCACCTGATCAAGCGATGAATAAGACTGTGCGAGAGTGGAACTCTATTACTTACCGTTGCATAATTTGGTACCTGAGTAGGAGCTCCGTTCTTTATTATCGTTGTCCGCAAGTTGTCACCGCCAGCTAATATACACTAAGAACTTGGTTGACAGAATGAATTGCGACTATCCACTCACTGGCTTCAATCTGTGCTGATGCTGCCGATACCATCTAACGCAAATATATTAGCCACAAACATTACACGATATTCATTTTCATTCGACCTACGTTGCCGATCTGGTAAGCAACACCAGGAAATGTTGCTCTGAAAGCTGGCGGGGACATCTCGGCCAGTTGGATTGGGATCTAGTATACATTTATTTTTGGGCCGGGTTCCCCACAAGAGTGAGAGAGCACGTACGACACCCCATGCGCCCTGAACACCAACTTGGATACAGAATGCTCCAGCAGAGAGGGCAGAGAATGAGGAGGGTAGAACCCATAATGGAATGAACACTGCGAGAGAACATGAGTTTTATTCCATGTCACCAAGATTAGTGCTTACCTCCAATGAGAAGCACAAAAATTCTGATAGAACTTGAGTAAAATCATGAAACCATCATTTATTAAAGGCACATACACGATCGTCAGGCGGCGTCCGATGTACTGGCTCACTGCTCCAGCAATGACACCACCACTGCATGACACTCAGAACTTGAAATCCATGCAGAACCAATCGACAACTCACGCGATCGCACCCTGTTAGTGCATATTCAGGGCTTGCACATAGGTAATTTTATAAGGACTCACACAGTTCCCAATAATGGTCGCGATAGTAGCATCGTGAGTACTGAAACCCTTGGTATCTTCGAGGTATGTGGGATACAAATCCTGAACGTGCATGTCATTACGGATTCGCCCTGCGGATTTTCATACAAGAGATAAACCTACCTGTGAACCGTGAGACAAAAAGTTGAATCCTACATGGCAATGTTTATATGTCGATTGTTAGGGACAGAGAAAACTCGCCTGACATTAAGAGCACAGAATAAATGCATAGGAGCCAGTGCCGCTTCAGCATCTCCTTCGTTTCTCTAATGAAAATCTTGGTTTTCTTTGAAGTAGTGGTCCCTGCCGCCATCTCTTGTTCTTTGGCACGCAGGAAATATGCGCTCTCTGGGACAAGAACACGAATGACTGCAGCAAAGAAGCTGATGCCTGCTCCAGTCCAGAACAGTACCCGCCATCCGTGCTGGGCCACCAAGGTCAGATTGATAACGGCTGCAATTAGGTATCCGACAGCATAGCCTTCCTGCAAGATACCACTTCCAATCCCACGAAGTTCAACGGGTAAGTTCTCCAGAGCTGAGGCTATCGCAAGTCCCCATATTCCGCCCATAGAAATACCGAATAGGGCACGAACGGCAAGGAATTGTGGAAACGTTTGGACAAAACCAGTCCCCAGCTCAAGAATAGAGCAGAGAACAAGATTGAAAACCAATGGCCACTTGCGCCCAAATCGGTCAGATAAGATACCGAAAATAATCTAGGAGACGATAAGTTTAGTTGGTAAGAAATAGTAAGAATACTTACTGCGCCAACAGGTCTGAATAAAAGAGTTAACGTGATGGCGGTCGTCTGTGACCATGTTCAAGTTATATTTTAGCGCGCAAACAGCGAGGGAATAACATAAACAGCGTACGATATTCTGCACTGTCTCATCAAATTGTTTCGCCAAGGAGGATACCGTAAGTGACACCGCAAAGAAATCAATGGCGTCGCATGACCAGGCAAGCCAGCTAGTGCGATATATGGTCAAGATGATAGTGCGAGGCTAGCGATGAGAGGACACTGACCCAACCCAAAACTGAGCCGATTGCACCCATGTGAGACTCTTCAACGCGGCAAGTGTACCACCACTGGGGGCACGCTTCTCTCGACGCGGGATGAGCTCGCGTAAAAATCTTGGTGCCATGATGGATGGATGGAAGGATGGGGGTAGAACTCAAGAAGAGGTCCGACAGCCTTACGGCATTATATTGAGAACGATATCGGGAATATTTTAAACCTAAATGGTAACATACGTATAGTAAGATCTGAGGCGAGGTACCAAAATGGATGCCCAGTGCTGGACTCACGTTTCATAATCTTATCAATCCCCAGACAGAATGGGGCTAATGCCCTTGGTAACCCGTTGACGGTTTCCAGTTAGAGGCTAGCGTCAGCAGTGCCTAGTACTTCAATTCATTGTGACACTGTGGAGCTCCAATTGCTGTGTGTCAGCTCAGCACAAGCCAGCGGTCCAGCGTGATCCAGCCTCAGCTGATCATACTACTAATACTGGCGTGCGAGAGCGATTGGCCCTAAAACCCAGAGGCGCCCGGCTACGATAGCCGATGTTTCATATAGGCAGATGATGGGAAGATGTAGTGGGAATAAGTTGGATGAGTTAGTATGTCCTGGTTACAGTAGTATAAGAACGTTGAACTTCGCGGATGGGCTGGCATGGCATATCGATGACGGGAGCTATTACTTGTACCATGCGGGATTTTTATAAATACTGCGTCACAATTCGGTCCGTGAGCCTGATAATTATCGCAACCTTGATCCGGGCCGACGGTCATTATTTTGCTACGATCAAATTGATTTTTTATTAAACTTGTCCGGTTATTTATAAGAGATATATCTGCGCACCGTGTGACCAGGCAGACATGCATCGGTTACAGTTGAGGCATTCACGAAGGGAGGCAAGGCCTAGCACTGCACCTAATTGCAGGGAAAGTTGGTTAAAATTTTAACCACACTTGCCATGCAAAATGCTGCAGCTTGTTCCATTGCAGATTATATGGCTGATCGTCACGAGCTCAAGTCTTCATGCACATGCACATGAGAGGCTTAGGTGTGCAGGCCAATAATCCTCAAACTGCGCCAAGGGCCTACCTGACAGCGGTGGCTGATCCATGTGGAATTCAATGCACGGCACATCCATCACCACGCCGTGCTTATTTATGTAAGTCATTATATAGCTAGCTCAGCGCTTCGACCTCTTGCCCCTTCTGGTGGTTTTTTTATCCTTCTCATCCCCACCTTCTGCTTTCCGCTTTTTGCCAGTAGTAGATTCTGTTGTCTTCACACTGATAACGGTAGCTCCTTCTCCCTTAGCAAGCCTCGATACTTGCGCCTCGGCGACACTCCAATCCGCGCTGGTATCGTTGATAGCATACCTGTGAAGCACGGCCATAAGTTACGTTATAGATGCTCTAGACCCCGTTGATCTATGTCCGTGGCTAATGAAGGACACAATCGCACTCACTTGCTCAGATCCAGAGAGTCAATCATCTCGCGTTGCTTTTCGCGAAGCGCTTTTGTTGCTTCGTCACCAGCCTCATTTAACTCGTCCTCGATATGTGTTTCAACAGGTTTCCACTGCGTAGGCTCGCCACCATCCCCAACACGTGGAGTCGTGGTTGGAGGGGCCAACGGAATATCGGCACCGATCGAAGCCTTCTGGATGTCGACAAGATGCTTTGTGATCTTGCGGATAATCTTGACAAACAAAGCTAGTGCCTGTGACACCGGCAGTGATAGCTCACCCTGAAGAATCACGCCCTTCAGTATCACCCGATGCGTATGATGAAATAGCATACCTCGACCTCCTCGATGGTTTTTCGCTGAAGGCCAAGACCAAGTAGGATGGAAGCCTGAACCGCGCTCAGCCTCACGTCATCTCCTAGCCGTCCTTCGAAATACAGAGAAGCTACTGTTGGGAGTAGATCGAGGACAACGTGATAGTCAAGCATGTTGTTAGCATATGACTCTAGACGCTTCAGGTCAAATGGTGACATGAGGATGGAGAGTTCCGGCGATCCAACAACTAGCAGTAGTGTCCGTCAACAAACCTTAGAAAGCTCTTGAAAACAATTTTTACCTCGCGACTTTTCTCCATCTAGCTTCTTCACACCGTTATTCGCAGCCTCCAGTACACTAAGCGCAGTGATGCTGCCGAATTCACGAAACTTGAAAGAGAGCAGAGATAGGAACCGCCGCCTGAAATCTGCCCCACATTTTTGACCAAGTTCTGTACGGATAATCGAACAAACGCACCTTTCGCAAACTCGCCCATCCACTCAAGTTCGCCATCGGTCGAACTGTTAAGTCCCCGCACCATAACGCACGTGTACTCTCCCGTGAGCTCGTTTTGCGTTTGACGGATGTATAGTGGGACATATCCAGCTCTTTTCCAAAAGCTGAGGTCGATGGTTAATAGGCATTATTGGATTAATGGAAAGTATATCACCGAAGAAGCTGAGGCGTTAGGCCATACGAGACTCCAAGGTAATCCAAGGATTCAGGTTTCCTTTCTGATAACCTCTGAAGAAGTGGGGGCATCGCCTCAGGAGCGCGCACTTTAGGGTGGTCCGTTTTAAGATCCATTTCCTTTGCCGGGTGGTTATTTCCCATAAACTTTTCTGAAACGGATGTCCTACTCACCGGATCTAGGGCTGCTGCATCTGGATAGGAGGGTTCGGCAGGAGTAGCTTCATCCAGGTTAAAATACTCTCCGCTGTAGAAGGAATTTAGCGCTTTCAGAGCCCGGGATCCGTACCCCATCTGGCCGGCCAGTGAATTACAGGTTAAAATACATTGCAGGTAACTCACGTTTGCGTAATCAGGATGGGTTGCGATCCGTACAATCCGCGCACCAGAGAGAAGTGCAAATTTGCTTTCTTGAAACTGCTGGGAGACAAGCCAAGGGATCATGTCACCTCCTGCCCGCAAACCGCGGCTCAGACCATCCATAATGGCGGCCTTGCTGATATTCCCCTCCAGTGCGACTTGCAGTACGACAAGTGGCTCCGGAAGATGAGACTCGTCGTCTGCTATGGGGGGTAGGAGCACGAAAAGGTGATGCGCTGGGGCATCTGACATCAACTGGAGGTCATTTGGTTGATTTTTATAGTGACTAGCAACGTACAGCGCCATCATGCGCTGCAAGAACACCTCTGATGCGGGGTGGTAGCTAAAGAGCGTGTCCCGGCTGACATAGTACAGCTCGCATGAAGAAGGGTGCGGGCAGCCCTGTTGAGCCGCCTTGGGTACAATCGTTGCATCCAAACAAAGAAGGCCGTTCAGCCACTTTTCGATGCGATCGCCAGCAGAGTATCGGATAGGTGTTTCAAGTTTGATTTCACGAAGGGTTCGAGCTTTAGGGGCGGCGGAGCGCGTGGGCTTTTTGGAGGTTGAGGCAGTAGTGCCATCTTCTACTGGTGCAACAGCATCTTTTGTGAGTGAAGGTCGGGTGCTTTCGCGGAGTTGTTGAATAAGTTTAAGAGAAAGAGAGCGACCTGTGCCCTCGTATCCGTTGATTGTCGAGGCCATGAAAACAAGGTATGGGCCCAGCAGATTGCGGATAAGCGGAAGGGGGATGGCAGCTGCCTCATCGATGACAACTAGCTCAGCTTGACCAAGAACGTGTGCATCCTCAGGTTGGATATACTGAGAATTCGTTGTCAGAATGTGCGCATAAGGCCTGAGATGCAAGTACCCACCTGAATGGTCTGACGATGCTGACGGAACACATTTACGCGGACGATGGCGTTATTAAACTCCGGATTTGTGCTCTGTGCAATATCGTAGTCCAGGTGCTCCTCGTAACCGAGAGCGTCCATACCCTTGAAGATAAATTCAAAAAGCGTATTCAAGTTTTCTGGACTGGGACTCGTGATGAAGATATTTGAGTATCCATGAGCGAGAGCAGCAGCGATTGCCAAGCCTAGTGCTGCAGATTTACCACGACCCCGAGCAGCGGTGAGCGTGACAGTAGATGAGAGTGTCTTCTCGGCAATCGCATCAACAAAGGTTAGAACAGCTTGAGCCTGATCTATGGTTTTGGCGAGTTTAACGAGTTCGCCCACGGGTTTTGTGTCTGCCAGACTATCCTTGAGGTCCTTGAGTTCAGAGTCAACCTTACCCTTCCCGCGCTCCTCTTCAATAGGGGTGATATCCTTGGCTTTAGATATAGGTAAGACATTCAGTTCATCATCCAAAACCAAGCAGTCCGAGCAAGATCCCAGGGAGAGAATGAACCGTTCGTTGAATCGCGCAACTACCGAATCATGGGATGAGGTTCTGTATCTGGCATGTACATCCTGCCAAACGAATCAGTGAGCGCCTCTCTGGACAAGATGATGATACTGCACCATGGTAAGAGTGTATAATTGCCTCAAAGATGACATTGTTTTCAGGAGAAGCACCACTAGTCCTCCGCCCTCTACCGTCTCAATAGTGCGTGCCAGGAGATTGGGCGTGATTGCCTCAAAGTCTTGTAGGATGCACATTCCATAAGTGTTTCCCAGTATACGGTGCGATTCTTTATAATAGCTAGAGGACCATAAGCTTGCTTCTGGAAATTATTGATGTTCACGCACGTATAACGGATATCTGTAACAGTCACAAAAATTTCGAAAGGATTTTGCTCGTTTGGCTCCCGTACACCTCTCTTCACGTCCCGCTTGATTTTTGCCTCTCGCTTTTTTCGTGCACTATAGATCATCTTAGGTCTCCCTCCTCATAAAGTAGTATCATGTCACTCACGCAGTGAAACCAAGATCTTTTTTATAGCACCATAGTACTGAAGGGCGTGCCGATACACGCGCTTGTGAAAGCAAAAAATGGAGATTCACGATCTAGAACAGACAGTCAAGGTCGGTCGGCAAGAGGTAGTTGCATCTGCATACCTGGTCCCTTCCCTTATCACCGACCAAAACGATGAAGGACCGGTGGTTTTTCTTGACATTATTGTTAATTAGTACGGGTATGCGAGGATCAAGCTGCTTGCGCATCGAGGCTGCTGACACTAGCTGAACCTAAGGCGAGTCCAGTCTGCTCGAGGTACTTGCAAGGTACTGTAAATTTCCATAATTCGCAAAAGGAAAACGTTTCGCACGCTTATTAATTGTCGACTCTCGACTCTCCTCGTAGTCACCAGCTGCCACCGCCAGCAAAGTCCTACGCAAAGCAGACAATCCACAATCTCGACCAGTACTACTGTAATTATATCACTTGGAGTCGTAGGATTGAATGATCTTAAATTCTCATTCTGCGACTCCAATTGTTTGGTTTCTGGACTTCTACAGCTTTGAGCACTTGCGCCCTGGCATAGCAATCAGTCTCATAGTAAGAAGGAACAGCTATCGTGATTCTTCTCTATTAATGATAATTATCTGTCTAGGGGAGTCTCGGTACTTTCCCAAAAAGTATTGCGAGTTGCGAATCGTGACGAAGCCCGGATTCGAAGACTGGACCCCTTGAGACATGTGTATAGTTATAATATTATATTCTTAGGTTCACTCTGGCCCTGTGTGATGCAATTCTGCGATCTATAATAATGGCGATCAAGAGAACACTGGGCCAAAACTTCACCTCCCTTGGCCAATTCTGGGCCAACCGACCGTAGACGATGGTCGTTCGCAACTGTACTTCGGTGACAAATTTTTTGCTGCTGACTGTGTCTACTAGTTACTATCAGACTGTACCACTTGTTGTTTCAGGAAATCATTCACACCATGCCCCAGCTTAGATCTGAAGAAACTCCATGCAACCACGACCGTCTGACAGTGATCATTGTCCTTCAACCATTGTCTGGCCTAATTAGCTCCAGGCAAAGCACATCTGTGGTCTATATTGATTTTGGTAGGCACAACAAATTGAAGCATCACTAGCTAAAAAAAACACGGTGGGCTGACGACTTAAGAGATCTTATCAGTGACATCGTGCTCTCTGACACACGCCCCTTCGGATCGTTCTGTAGTCCAACTGTACTTGGTTCAATGGACGAGGGAAGTCCAGTCTAGCACTATCTCAATGGACGACCAAAGCGAGTACTTCATTGTCATGACCGGTGGCAAGCGTCAAGATATTTTTGGCTCGAGTCATACCTAGTATGACCTTATCGTCCATCGGAATCTCATTAATAGGGCTCTTCTGTAGTGATTTCCGCCAACAAATCACAAATGGATCTAATTCTGAACTCAATTTCATTAAAGCTCAGTTTTGGACTAACCTCACATCGACAGCCAGTGGACATTCCTGAATATCTACAATGGAGTTGGTTCAAAGCAACTCCCACCTGGAGGCCAGGCATCTGTGTGTCGAATGCATCTCCCATATTGGGTGGGTATTGTGTTCAGTCCAGTTCCGCTTTACACTCACTTCACACAACGACAGCCATTAAGCACCCGAATATCCACAACTGCATAAGTCCACAGGCCACTGCCATTATGAATATTTTGCCACAGCAAAGCGTGCAGAATTTGATGGCTATAAAATCCTTGTGTATGACGGCGGTTGTAAGTCACTGATCACTCAGAATGAACCCTCTCATCTTCACCAACACTTTTGCATCGGCTCATATTGGTGTCAAAGAATGTTTTTGCGGCAAACCAACGATAGAAGATCATGAATTCTGCTTCTGCTCTCCTGGCTGTGCTCGCGCGGATTCCTTGCGTAGTCTAGGTGGTCAAGGTGACTGCCATTATCGCAACATCATGCAAAAGGCATGTAGCAACTCGGCTGCTCCAGAGCGTGTGCTGTCGAGGCACAGGTCGGAGCGCCAACTTCGCAATATTTCAACCTCCAGCCATGTCTCCAGGTCGCAGCATCCTCAGCATCCCCTCAAGGCAACGAAGGCCCTCCCTGCAGTTGAAGAAATCACAAGTTCTCTTCTTGCGCAACAAGGGAGATATGAAGGCACAGACACTTCTGTCTGCAGTCCTCGGCGACCCATCGAACTGCGGAACGAATCTGTTGACGCGCAACAATCCCCTCTTCCTCGGCGGACTCTCAAGCGCTCTTTGCCCTCTAAATCAGGGCTTAACAAGGACGTCCGTAGCTCAATCTTTGCGATGTTCCGCAAAAAGCAGACTTCCCAGCCCGACGCGAAGATTCGAAGAGAATCATCGGTAACCGGAGCGATATTACAAGAAATGGAAGAGGAAAATGAGGAAGAGGGTGCTTTGCAGAGACACACGGAGGACAGGTCAAGGCCCCCTAACTTGATTCACCATCAAGTCAGACAGACCACTGCTATTCGACGATCCCATGTCATTCGTCGCTCAGCTTCGTTCGCAGGCTTGAATAGCCATATTGAAAGTCGGAACGGTGAGAGGGGATCTGTAATGGAGGCAGTGTTCCAACTTCGTCAAGCGTGGAACGAGATGACAGACATTATACCGGATTTTGACTTGGATGAGAGGTCAGATGAGGAATAGTGATCTTTTTGCTTTTGAATACGCAAAGTGTGATATGTATATGTTGCCATTACTTATTGACTTTAATGATGATTTCTATATCTGTAAACTCGTACTCGGTAACTGCCAGGTTTGTCCGCAAAGGGCCGGTTGGAAAGATGATATCCGGTCCGGTCTCGTTAGTCATCTTGCGTCATCCCCTTTGTCTGTTCTCTTCCGAGCGTGCTGTGGGTTCTTTGTAACATGCTGTTCCCAGCCTACGGTCTCATTTGGGGGATTCGATAGGACAAAGAACGGGAGAGAAAATATCCTGGGATTCCCAGAGGGACATGGCGAATCGCAATATTGTAATCCTGCTGTCTGTTACGATCCGAAACAAGAAGGTGTTAAAGAATATTTCTATTTACATAACTAAGGTCGATCGACTTCGTAATGTCGGCTTATCGTGCAACATTTCTCCAAATCGCCTCGGATCCTACCCCCGCAAATATTGCCGAGAGCCTTTATAAGAATCGAGGATTGTAGTTCGCTTGTACGACGTACACTCTCATTGTCTCAGTGGCCAACTCTTTCCGTTGCGTACAATCATGTCCTCCGACACTATCTTGACTCAAATCTTAGTCCAACTCGACGCACTTCGGGTTTCACAGCAGGCTCTGCAGGCTAAGGTAAAATGATGCTCTAGGTTATAAATGTGAAGACTAATACAATTCACAAACCAGTTAGATGCATTTACCACTCCTGGAAGTCCACCAAGTCATGGGATTCCTATCACAAGCCACCATGATTCACCAACTTCACCAATTTCCTTGCTGCTATCACCTTCCTCTTCCTTGAGCAAAGTCCACCTGACTTCAGCATCGCCAGCGAGCACTCCGTCAGACCATAGCCAGACTGATAAAGAGCGAGAGAAGGCTTTGTACCCAGGGAGAGTGCTTTTGACCAGTAAGTCTTTCTCATGGATCTAGAGTTATCAGGTAGTGCAGCATGATCTAGCCCCTTTGTCTTGTAGACGACTTTTTACATACTTCTGTTGTTAACTTTAGCTAATTTTGACCTCTACAGCTCATCCTGAGCAGCATGGAATCAGACCTTTCCCGCTACAATGGGGTGCACCTGACCCCTCCGTGAGAGGTCCTGTGATCTGTTCACGTTTACCTTCTTCAGTCAAGCAACGCAATGCACTCGGTGCCCATTCCGGTTCATATTCGATCTATCGCGCCCTTGCTATAGCTATGGGGACTCTTAACCCCACCCACAAACCCGATTACTCTATGACCGAGCCACCTGTGCCTATTCCTCCACAGCCTGCATGGTCAGATCCACACAAGATCGTTTCGTTTGATCCCTGGGGGCACCTTGTGCCTCAAATATTTAAGAAAGAAGTTGATGAACTTGGACTCGATGTTCGTCCCAGTATAGCAGTTACGAAGGCGCACATCAAACTTAGTGAAATTGACGAGACTGCGAGGAAAGGCGAGCTCGAGGTGGACGGCAAGATTGTGTTGGCCACGCGTCCTTTGAGAAATGTCGATGGAACGGAGAGCAGTGCTTATTCTGGTGTAGAGATCACCACCAGTAAAGCGGCTGTTGAGCCAGTGTGGTATTTGCCTGGTGTTGCCGAGCGTTTTGGAATGTAGGTGCTGCTGTCTTAACATACTAGTTTTTAATCCGCCATCAGATCCGAGAGCCTGCTTCGCCGTGCCCTTTTCGAAGACACTGGAGGAATGTATCCCGAATTGATTACCCGCCCTGATATCAAGGTCTTCCTCCCTCCCATTGGCAATTTGACCGTTTACATCTGTATGTGTTGTTTATTCGCCTACAAAAAATTTGCTAACCGCTTTCCTCAAGTTGGGAACCCTGCCTTCCTGTCTGATGAGTCAAAGGAACTGACCTTGCGTGTGCACGATGAATGCATGTCTTTCCATCTGTTCTCTTAATTGTATCTGAATGTTTGTCATTATCAGGTAATGGTTCTGACGTCTTTGGCTCCGACATCTGTACCTGCAAACCTTACCTGGTCTTTGCGATCGAAGAGTGTATCCGTTGCGCCCAGAGAGGTGGAGTTGGCCTTGTAGTGTACTTCCGCAAAGAGGGCAGAGCGCTAGGCGAAGTCACGAAGTAAATATCAATTTTTTTTGCACTCATAGGCTCACAACACCTCGCTAGGTACTTGGTGTATAATCTCCGGAAACGTGGTGGTGACTCCGCCGACAAGTACTTCAAGTCCACGGAGCTTATTGCTGGTGTAAAGGACATGCGATTCCAGGCACTTATGCCAGATGTGCTACACTGGCTTGGCATCAGGAAGATCGATAACATGGTGTCCATGAGCGATATGTGCGTCAATCACAAGTACTATTCATTGATCATAGCTGATACGCGTACCTAAGGAAATATAACGCGATTGTCCAATCTGGAATTCCAATCCTGAAGCGGTATGATCTGCCAGGTGGGTGACCGTACGAATCTTGGTGTGGTTGGCAGTCAATGACGACCCTCTCTAGAGCATCTCATTCCGCCGGACTCGCGTGTCGAAATTGACGCCAAAATCGCTGCAGGATACTTTACTAGTGGTAAGCCAATCACCGAGGAAGACTTGGTCAAGACAGTCGGTAGGACCTGGGAAGAAACAGAGCATTAGAAATAACCCTAGGGCTCATGTATTTAGGACCCATGTATCGTTACCAACACTTCATGTTTCTTGTACTTTAGAATTACATTTCTTTAAACAATATCAAATCTCATGCATCTTGGATCCCGTCGTTAGCTCGGACGTCCCAAAGCTGTATCGCCTTCTCCGCTGCTGCAAATCGTGCCTCCTCTTGGCTAGCCCGCCCTCGTTTCTCTGCGGTCGCCTGCACAGGCTCTCTGCCTTCCACAGTGATGGTGCAAGTCACATGGCCCCTCTCTTCCTCAAATACCGAGGTTAACTCCTTTTGTTGGCGTGCAGCCCATATATGCAGCCTAGCGAGTGGGTGCAAAACATCGACGTCGTCCCTCAGGTTGCGCTCTAGTTGTTGCATTATACCCAGTTTGCGAAGTACTTGGCGAACGATATCCATATTTCCGCGAGAGTCGAGATAAACGGCGCCGATAATACTCTCGATCATGTCGCTGAAGAATTTTGGTGATTGGAGGCGAGTGAGGGCTGCCCACGGGAACGTGGGACCACGAAGGAGGGCTTCCTCTATTTCATCTTTCATTTTCCGATAGCGAGCGAGCGTCGCTCTTTGCTGATCAATAACTACTGAGCTGGAATGGAGCAGGCATTGGTATAAGGATATCTCTTGCGTTTCTTCATCCATGACAATACCATCGCGAGTGGGGCGTGGTAAGCTCGCGTCTTTCTCCAGCGAGCACTTGAAACAAATGTAAGTAAGGAAATGCATGTTAACGATGGCAGATTTGCGGATATGCATCTGGCCTGGGGTAAATTGCTTTCCTGGGTAGTGATAGAGATGGTTTGTGATGACCATGTCGAGCACAGAGTCGCCCAAAAATTCCATACGCTCATACGACACTGTTCGAACATCGAACTGGTAGCTCGAATGAGTGACGGCTTCGACGAGGAGGAGCTTGTGGGTAAACGTGTATCCTAACATGCGTTCGACGTCGGTTATAGGAGTGGGGACCTCAGCGGTTTCCACACACGAAAGTGCCTTATCGATATAAACCTCGAGGGATTGCCACCCTGCCTTGGGGTCGATGCCGAGGTCAAAGAGTCGGGTGCACTCAATGCCAAGATTGTACCCTCCATGTAGGAAAGCAGCTCCAATGAGGGCTTCTACTACGTCCGCAAGCATCTTTGTGGATAGGTCCTCAGGGGCTTTGGGTGTTCCTTGAGACGAATCACCAGCAACCACGTCCTCATTGATCTCGTTTACTTCCCCCGTAGTAAAGTACTGTGGTTTGAATTTCCGAGGTGTAAAACGATCGCGTACGATCCACTTGTATAGGGATAGCCTGATGGCTTCCTTTGCCAATCTAGAGTTGGAGACAGCATGATCTTTACGCCTGGTGAGGTACCCTTCGTGCCAGAAGGGATAGGTGGCGATCAGATGTATCGACACCACAAACTTCAGGACGGCATCGCCGAGGGTCTCCAGTCTTTGATAGTTGACATGACCTTGGGCTACAGGAGCAGTAATCGCTGTGATCAGACTAGAGAAAGGAATATGATAAAGTGGAGTCCCGGTAAGCAGACTCCCTCGAAGAGATACGGCAGTTGCAGCGATGGAAATATGGCGAATGATGGAGGGTATCAAAATGGCATGGTCGCATTGCACGTTAGAAAGAAGAACAACACGAGATACTTGAGGGGGAAGGAACGACCTCCTGAGGGGCGCACCACTAATGGACGGTAGAGGTTGCAAGAAATTTCTTCTTTGCGGCAATTCCTCTACATGAAGCAACGGGTAGTTGATCTCGATTTCAGGCATTTTTGAATATCTGGCCCTGAAATCTTGCAACTCTTCCTCAGATAGAGGATCGTGCCTCCACCCAAGAAAGCGATAAACCTTGCCGTAGGGGAACCCATCGCGAATCCAGGTTATATCAGTCGGATGCGAGAACGCCTGTCCGAAAGTGGCTGCGTTTGCGAAGAGATCATCTCCGAAAGACTCTTCCCCTTGCAAGTCCCGCAGCCACCTTCGACGCGCATCCCACACATCACGCTCAGGGTCTTCCTCAGCAGATTCAAAAAGATATGCAAAGTCGAATTTGTCCCACTGCATGCGGATTCCGTACAAACACCAGAACAGGCGTCGTGTGGATTCATGAGCAGCTTGAAGGTCACTAGAGGAATGGCGGGCCACACCCTGCGCCTGTAATTTAACATCAATGCGACCTTTACGAGGATGATAAAGCACGGGTGCCTCCCCAGCCGCGAAAGATGGAAGGTCGACTCGAGCGAGCATCCGGATAGGAGAGAAACCTGGTATGACAATGCGAGTAACTGTCCAAGCCGTATCTGTCAATTCATCCTGCCAAGGATTTATCTGGCTAGTGACGGAGGCCATGCTGGATCGCTTCTCGACATCTTTGAGAAGACTCTTGACTTCCTCCTCCAAATCAGGCTCGACCACGCTAGTTAATGGCAGGAGATGATCATTAAGGAGGTTGGCATGATAGAGAGCGAGGTATGCCTTGAATGCGACGTGTCTGTATGCAGATTGTTTTGTGGGGTATATACGGTCAACTGAGAAGATGCGGAGTTCCGCTGGGAGCCGCCTTGGCAAAGTCACTGTGCACCCGAATGGCCCCGGATATGGAGGGGGAACAACACGTTGCACAGGATCAAAAGAGTGCCAGCCTTCGGGCATATCAGGGGGATCGATGTCATAGATGGGAAGATTGACGGAATTTGGAATAACAGCACAAAAATGATTGAGATGCGACACCGCCAATAGCGGGGTAAGCCTAGCCCTATACATGGATGAGCAGGATGGCTTTGAGTACACGCATATTACTCACCCTGTAGCCTTCACTTTGAAAACAGGCTCATTTGGATCGGGTACTTCGTCATCACTGGAGGCCGTTGGCCTGGAAGGACGATCAGCTTGGTAAAGGGCTGTCATCTGAGCCTCTAGTGTCTCGAATTCCGCCACTCTAGCATTGTCGATACCTGTCGATTCAAACATGAGAACAAAAGAGCTCCGTCTCCTGCGAGCACGACCTCTGCTTTGGGCCCAGCTTGCCATGTTGTCAGGGATATCCCACCTGATCACATTTCCACAAGCTTGGATATCAAGGCCCTCTTCCGCTACCGACGTGGCGATGATGAGATTCCTGTCTCCAGACCGGAAGCCCTCGAGAATATCTGCCTGAGGCTGATCTTTCAGAAGCGTACGAGTGATATCAAGAAAGGTGTTACGATAGGAGCTTTGAGAGCTTCCAAGCAGGCACCCAAGTCTGAAATGAGCACTGTGAGGATGATTCCTCAGAACCTCGGATAATGCTAGCACTCCGTCACGACGTGTGACGAAGATCAAGCCGCTATAAGGCTCGTTCGATGATTCTGACCAATCCTTTTCGTACTCCAATGTCTCCAAGAGGACGCGAACTTTGTCCGTGATCCCGGCCTCGATGTCCGCAGGATCGTAAGAGAGAGGTGTTAGCTTAATCTGAGATAAATGTTTCATCAAGTAAGCCTTCTCCTTGGGTTGCAAGGGCCCGATCAACTCGTCCCAAGGAGTCTGTTTATCTAATGCCCGGGATACAACGCTTTCGATGTACCAGTCCGCCGCCCATGGACCGATGTCATAACATATGGCTTTCCCCGCATTCGCAAGATCATTCATTCCACCATGTGAGTAGGTCTTCTTACTCTGGATAGCTTTTGACAACTTCTGGTCCATTCGTGTATGTTCTGGGCCTCGGGCAGTTTTCGCTAGTTTCTGACGTAGTTGTATAACGAAGGGATCTTCCTCGATGTCCATATTAGCGAGAATGGCTTCGACTGCTGATAAATTTTTGGAAGTATAACTGCGATCATAGTATTGTGGTGTATCGTAGCGCACGTGTCGGAAAATAGGACGGTGAACATGAGTCAAGAGCTCATCCCGATTGGCTCGAGGACTACGAATAACGCAGTCAAGGTTGGCCTCCAATTTCCTGGAATGCATGTCAATTATATTCATGGTCTCCAATCCGAGGACCATACCGGAAGGCTACAGTAGCATTGCCACCGAACATAGGACTAGCGGTGAGGCCCAAGATCATAGGACGTTCGTCCAGCTCATTTGGCATACTAGAGCCGTGGGCTGCGGGGAGACGGGGAGGGAGGGAGAAGTAAAAATCTCGCATGATGCAGCTCATGGGGTGATTTCGATCTGCGTGGTGAGCCTCGTCGAAGACTAGGAGGCCGATATCGAGCCCCATATGAATATAGCCGTGGCTAAGCGCGTCAAGGAGCACCTGCGGAGTGGAAACTATAACACGATTGTTTTCCAGCACTCGTTTCCACAAGGTAATGTCAGTCCATTGCCTTGGCTCGAGTGCCCCGTGAATGAGGCCAACAGGAACCTGCATATTACCCTTGATTACACTGTGCTGCTGATTGCAAAGAGCCACTGTGGGCGCCAAAAACCATGATACCTAGGAATCTCTGTGCAATACAACCTGTAGAATGCATAACCTGAACGTACCTTTCGAGAGCCGCGTTCTATTTCATATCTCATCCTTAAAATTGCAATCAAAGTCTTTCCAGAACCTGTATCCTGAGCGATGATTATATTTTCCTTGAGACTGGCGTCCAGCATTTCCTGCTGATAATCACGAGTCTTCGGTATCGAATTGGCAATGACAGAAGGTTCTCCCGTATCGTTCTTCTTGTCAGATAGCCCTTCCATTTTGTTCTTCTCGACGGATGGGTCACAGGTGGTACAAAGACAAGATGTGAAAGAAGGACAGCGCGCTAAGCTGATTTATGTCAGGTCGTATCAGAGCGCGGCACCTCCTTCGCGCCTTATCTTCAACACAAAAGGAAAGCTGACCGAAGGAATCCGGGGAGATGGTCTTCCAGTTAGGAAAGTGACGGGAATCTTTCTCTACGGGCGCTAGGAGCTTCCGGATCGCGTGTACAACAAAATCTTCACAAGGGCAGTGTGTGACACTGCGGACTCAGGCGCGCAGGTTTCAAGTATCAGATGTCGGGCGTGAGAAAGAGCAAGTTGTTGGTCGTACCCGCCGGCACCTTCGAATAGTTTGGTTAATGTCTCAACCAATTCATCTCTCTCGTTTAAGAACACCAGCTGCATCAAGATTTCTGACCGAAGAACCATCTCCGAGGGATGTCGAAGACGTGTTTCCAACTGCGCCATCGTTCGACCAGCCTCCAGATCCCATAACTTCACCGTGGAAACGTGCCCTCTTCGACTTACTCGAATCACCAACATCATCTTCGTCAGCCTTTCTCATTCACATTGCATCAACTTCTCTCATCGTGTTTTCTGCTATCGTTACAATTTTGGAGACCGTGCCAAGTTTTCACTCTATCTCCCCTCGAGTATGGTTTGGTCTAGAAACAAGTCTGGTACTTCTTTTCACCATAGAATACTCCGCACGTTCGGTGGCTTGGAGCTCCTCTTGGGTTTCATTGGTTAAATGGATGTTCTGTACGTGTCATATCATAAGTTCCGATATATCTTCTCACGTGCATCATCATCCAGCCTTCTATGGGCTCATTGACATGCTGGCTATACTGCCCTATTACATCGAGGTAATACTACAGCAAGATACCGTGAGTGGTCTGTTGTTTTCCCACTCACCCCACTGATTTTTAACAGTCTGTCTTGTTCCGTTTCTCCATTCTGCGTATGTTTCGACTATTGCGGGTTTTCAGGCCGTTCCGATACAACAGTACCATACTTCTGTAAGTATATATATCTTGGTCTGAGGGTACATGTGACATCATCTTTTTATTAAGAACCATCGAGGTCATGTATCTGGCTGTTCGTAGATCACATCACGCATTGCTTGCACTTAGTTTTTTTATTGCAATGGTGTTGACTGTGTTCAGCACGTTATTGTGCGTACCCTACCACTCTACTTAATCCGAGCTCTTTTCACTGAATGCATTACTCAGGTATTTCTCGGAGCGTGGTACTTGGGACGACAATTTGGAAACGTTCATTAATTCAGACGGTGACGCATCTCAGTTCCAAGTACGGACTACTTCTTTGCCTTCTACTGGTCTTTATTTAACACTTATCTCCACATAGTCTATTCCCGCAGCCGCTTGGTGAGCATGTGCTTCTCATCTTGTTATCTTTTATTAAGACTAGATAGGTTTGTGCTAGTAAGTAAGTGGTGGTCTGACACACCGTGTTGTCGTGTCCTGCTTGCTTACTTTCGTTGCTCAAATAGCAATTACTACGGTAGGTTATGGAGAGATTACACCTCGCTCTGTTCTCGGGCGTTTGATCACAGTCCCTCTTCTTGCTTTTGGCTTGCTTCTTATCGCCCTCCCAAGCTTCGTTCTGGGTAGAGAATTTAGCCTAGTCTGGAAGCAGATGACCGATGATGGGGTCAGTTGTTTCATTAACATTCCCCTTCACAACCCAGCTAGATGTTCTACTTTTCAGGAGATCACACGAGAACATGATTCCACTTTGACTACTTTTGGTCATCATCGACTAGAAGATTCTCAACCTTCGGAGCCACTAAAGGACCTTTCCAATCGGAAACTTGCTCAAAATCAAACTGAGCTGAGTCAGCAGATATCAGAACTACGGGTGACGGTGGAGATGCAAGGCGAAATGATCAGGGAGTTACTTGGATATCTTCGCATGGAAGGCACAGCGAAAGGAAAGCGTAGGGAAAATGATGTTGGCGATGCTATGAGCTAACACATGTGGGATTCGTTAACTTGGCTGTTTTCAGCTTGATCCAGCGTCTACCGTTAGGTTATCGGGACTTGTCAGGGGTGTTCTAACGTTATTATTGACCATGCTAATGCTTCATGTGCATGTTCTTGCAGATATTAATATCGTCTGCATCATGTGCGAGTTTGCACGTGTATCGATGCATCTCGAGAGCCTTGGGCTACCTACGCTTGTCCTCATTCTTAGACGCCTCAGTTGTAAGCGAAGATTTGGTCAAAGATGCTGTAAAGTCGGCTACAAGTACTTGCACCACATTCTAACGCCCTACGATGCAAACACTTGTACATTCCTGTGTGACACCTCTCCAATCTACGAGGCGACTTCTAGTCACCCAAGGTCAGCAGTGATTTTGTAATGAATAAAGATTTTATCTGAGGAAGGCCCATCTCCCAGGTTTACAATGAGCATCCCAGGCGTGTTTTGTAGCTTGAATTCTCCGGCATCGTTAACGCGCTGAAGGCCATCGGCGCAAAGTCGAACAAACGCGTAGATTAGTCGGACATCTACACTGTCCCCATTCTAAGCGACACCGACGCTGTCGTTTTTATCACTGACTGCCTTGAATTTGTCTCATACATCAACAAGCCATACCCTGATGAATCCGTCTCACCAAACAACTCAAAGCCCCTGGTCCGCGCCTTCGATTTTGCTGTATGGGCCTGTCCCTACCTAGTAGCATGAGGTCCATGCTCATGTACTGTGCGGAAGTATTGAGCCCTACTGGTGCTAAGTACTTCATGGAAGCTCGTTCAGCAGGTTCCCAGGTGCCTTTGAATGAGTTCTCTCCCGAGAGCCCGGAGCGTGATGCAGACTGGGAGCTCCCAGAGAAGGGGTACAACACGGCTTATGAATGATACCAGGAGAGTAACGGGAAGTTATAAGCATACTTCTCGTATGCAACTATCATTGTCAGTTGTTGGCTGATGGCATTCAAACGAGTGTTGGAGGATGAATGTACCAGGATTAATTTTGGAAATGGGTTCAGGTTCTTGCAGATGTCGAGCAGGGTGCAAAGTGCGAAACAATTTCTAGAGGCTCGCGTGTATATTTGAAACTGCCAAATGATAAATTCCTTTGACAGACTCAAACCACCGCCACCGCCACGCGTGCCACCTTTAACACATGTACAATGCACAAGTGCAGGCCATCGTAAAAGATGGAATGACTGCCTTATGTGTCATGGGTTGTTGGAGTTGATCAAGCACTATCACTGGCTGTGTCTGGGCGTCTGAGACACCCACGTGAACTTCTTCCTGATGGTTCCGCCAATGTCATAACGCACTCTGCCCAATGTGGACTAGCATACATCAAGGATCAATACTAGTGCTATACCAGTGTTCAGGGACATTGATGTGCGATAATCAAGCTCAGATGACCTCGGTGCTTACGAATGAACTTGAAGTTCAGCCTTGATAAAGAGTCTCAAGGTTGGCCGCAGCACTTGAAACCTCACGTCTCAGTACTCCATGATGTTGCCACTTGTCCTGTATGACATCCTCTCCGAGCTGCCAGGCAATAACTGGTCATCCAACCCCGCAAAGCCGAGGTCAGTACTTCGTGTTCTGCATGCCAAGTTTTGGTATCTGACCAAAGTTTACTGCGCCCTAGGTTCGTTTTGAGCTACAAGGATCTTCCATTCGTCACACTCTGGGTCGAATACTCAGACATCCCCATCGCTATGAAGGCCATCGGCGCAAAGCCAAACAAACGCCGAGACGGCTCAGACGTCTATACCGTCCCCGTTCTTAGCGATCCCAACACCGGTGCCCTCATCACCGACTCCCTCGAAATTGCCTCATACCTCGAAAAGACATATCCCGAGAAACCTATCTTCCCAAACAACTCAGAAACCATGATACGTGGATTTGACTCCTCCTATTCAAACCTATTTCGACCTGCTATGAAGTCTATGTTCGCACGCTGTGTAGAAATATTGAGTCCCGCCAGTGCCAAGTTCTTCATTAAAGCTCGTTCGATAGACAACCCGTTGCCTTGGGATGCGAAGTACGATGAAGACTGGGACCTACTAGAGAAAGGGTACAATACTGTGCACGAATGGCACCAGAAGACTGACGGGAAGTGGTTTATGGACGACACCTTTTCGTATGCGGACATTGTTGTTGCTTGTGAATTGCTGTGGTACAAACGAGTTTTGAAGGAGAACGAGTGGATCAGGATCAGTTCTTGGAATGGGGGGAAATGGGCTCAAATCCTTGCGGATGTCGAAAAGGAGTGTAAATTAGCTTAGTATAAGATCAATCGCTTCAGGGGCATGTAAACGATAATGAATGCTTCACAAGTTGCCTCAGTTGAAGTCCTTCAGACCTCACCTGCGCATACGGATACGATTACGTGCATGTTATACTAACAAGTGTACTAGGGCACCGAAGTTGTGGATCATCTGTAACTGATTCGACACAAATCAAAACTGGTTCAATGCGTAATGAAATCGCAGCAAACCGCATATAAACCGCAGGGACTCCGCTACCAGCACTGAACTTGGGTGACAAGCCCTCGCATCGGAACGTATCTGTGTACTAGTAATAGTAAGATCCGTGACAGCTGGATGCTCCAAAAATTGGCAATTCCATCGGACTCGATTCAGTGGAATTGTAGTGAACACGAATGCAGGTACTCCACCAGCGGAATCACCCCTGTCAATAGATGCTCACCGCCAGCGTGAGGTCAAGTAGATTGCCCTCCTATGGTACCGCCATCTCAAGCACGCATGAACAAAAAGGTCAAGCGTCTATTGTTGGACGGAGTGCCTTCGTCAGTACGATACTTGGTGTGGTGTCATCTCAGTGACAGCAAAGCACGTGCGATTCCCAACGTATATACACAGCTGGGCAAGAGGCAAAGAGCTCCTGCGTTTTCAGATATCGAGAAGGATGCAAAAACGTGTTTCCCTGATCAGACGCAACTGCATCACTTCGATGGCCCTTTAGTATCACTCTGCCATACAGGCGTATCTCAATATGGTGCCAGATATCCAAGGTACATCTCCGTTGTATCCGAGCATCGCATCGTTCCTGATTGATGTGGGTTGTCAGGACTGACTTCTATAGCTGGTCATTTGTTGTTGCTATCACCCGAAGAAGATGCTTTTTGGTCACCCCCACCCCCACCCACACCTACGCCCTGTGGCTGGAATCTGTAAATATATATATAATTGAAAAGATCCAGAGTGTCTCATATCTGAATAAACGTCGAAAGCAGGCATGCAGATGCATGTAATCACATCGAAAATGCTGGAGTACATACTCTGATATCGAACTTGAAGCAAGTGAACAGTAACCCTACTAGAGGCTTTGCCACGTCATGTAGCGCACACCGGACACACACAGTACAATGATTAACACGACACATAAGCTGACAATGTGTTGATCTAGGCTCCTTGTTTAGTACTACTGAAAATATTGTGAGGTACCCAGTCAACTCGTATCGGACATCACCTTGCCAGCGAAGATGAATATCATACGGAGTGGCTAACTTAACAGTTGCCGCAATCTGTACAATCACATTCTGGGTGTTCTGTTGCAAATGAGGATCATCGCAATGACTCATGAGCGCTGATCACAGCTGCACCAATATCATTTTAAAAGAAACCTCCACGTAAATTTGACGTGAAAGTGAGTTCGAGCAGAGATAGGACTTGGGCGTCGTGGCGTTGATGAGTTGGCAAATGACGGTGTCAGGCTAGGTTGGCAATTGTAGGATGACACCTATCACTCATCACTATTCAGAGTTTGGTCATGCATCAAAGATTGAGATGAAAATATTTACACACGCTATGCAGAGAAAAGTATATAATGCAACGTCCATGGGTTCAACACTAACCAGTCAAGTCAACCTTGAGATTTTCGATGCAGCCCATCATACTGTACGACACACCAGGCAAGGTCCCGAATAATATATGGGCTCCAAACCCTGCCAAGACCAGGCAAGTCGACAGTCAGAGCCATTGCTGCATATGGCTAACATGCAGGCGATAGGTTCTGCCTGGAATACAAAGGTCTCCCATATGAGATCGTCTGGGTGGAATTCAAAGATATTCCCAAGACTATGGAATACCAAGTTGGCACTTCGACTACGGAAGGGGGCAGGTACACCCTTCCGGTGATCAAGGATCCCAACACTGGATTCGTCGTCGCTGACTCGCTTGCGATCGCTGAGTACCTGGACAAGACTTATCCAGAGAAGCCGGTCATACCACGTGGCGCCAGCGTTCTTATAGGGCTATTCGAGCCTGCATATTGCAGCATTGCCTACGGAAAAGTAGTGAAGCTTATCCTAACGAAGACCCTCGAAATCATGAACGATTCAAATAGGGAGTACTTCATTCTGACGCGCTTAGAGCTACTCGGCGAAACAACCTGGGAGGCTGTGTCAGAAGCGAACGTACAACAGCAGTGGGAAGACTTCAAGCAGGGTCTTGATGAAATCGATAAATGGTACCAGAAAAGTGGTGGAAAGTGGATTATGGGAGATACCTTCTCGTTTGCAGATATGGTGGTGGCTTGCAGAACAATATGGTGGAACAAAATCTTCGATGAAGAACAACTGCGAGAACTGCATTCTTGGAATGGAGGACGATGGGCACGTGTCTTGGCAGATGTGAATGCGGAGTGTGGTACAGATCTGTAGGAAAAGAATAGTAGCATTGGTTGGGTGGGTCCTATCACGTACTGGCCTTGACGCGAATTCACGGTTTATACCAACTACTACTACTTATGTAGTACCGCTGTTATCGTCACTAAGTATTATGCATGACGAGGATTCGCTACTATTGTCAATGAAGGGATAAGGCCTATGTATTTCGTTCGTTGTTCACCTGCTGTTGCCAAAATCAAGCGTTATAAGGGGTCATTTTCAAAACCGTACCAAGAATGCCTTGAACTCGTTATGAAGCCATGCTCCGACATCACAAATTCCAAGTACATATAAATTTGGGAGTGAGAGAGCTTTGAACGCGCCAAATAATAATTTGTCTCTACGATCACCTGCGGGATGCGCCACAACTGAAGCCTGTTGTGCGTAAATGATTCTAAGGCCCCCATTCCACTGAATAGTAAGGAAGTTCCAAGTAAACGGTCAGCTAGGGAAAGTTGGGACACAATTGGAACAAAAGAAGGAATGGTCGGCGTATAACAATCTCGACATCCGCGAGGCAGTGGGTCGGAAGGGAATACGTGTTCGACGCCCCAACTACCCTGAGCCCGCGCAGAGTGTTAGTCTATCACGAGGTAGATTGTGCAATAGTGGCTTCATCCGCCGTAGCGACGATTGGCTCCCAAAGTGCTGGTCGGAGACCACGACCTGGGTGCTGTAGCTTAGTCAGCCAGTCGAATTCGCAACCAACTGAATCCAGATCTACTGTGACTACGCACTACTAACGAGCGCAAATTATCTATCATGTACTAGATATGCCATCAATGTCATGGTAGCTGATAAATAGAAACTAGCGTCCAAGGTCATCGTATGTACCGCAGAATACTATGCATAATAGCTAAGTTCATGAAGTTGCTCTGGAGTAGTGATATCTGTAAGGCCGAGAAGGCCATTATCGTTCATAGAACGCTTCGTAGGGGTGGAGGTAGAGGTGCCCGTCAACAGCACCCTCGACAGAAGATATAATCTGCTGGAGGATGCTTTCGATATCAGAGGAAACGGCACGCCTCTGGTCATGAACAGTGTCACGTCCCAAATCCATGCTAAGCTCGCGCTTCGTGCTGTTGCTGCTTCATCAAAGGCAGACAGTATTGTCGCAACAGTGCCTCCCGCACTAACAACGCCTGCACCTTTCCTAAGATGCTTGAGACGTCGAAGGGATCGTAAAGCTGCGGTCTTCAAACTGAAGTGCTGCTCCATCCAAATCTTCTCCATCATCGTCTTCATCCAGAGTTTGGTCCAAATCCCGCCTAGTGCTGTTTCCAAAGGCATCCACGATCTCATTAGCACCTACTCCCAGGCTGATAATATTCCCGATATCGTTGATCCAGCTCGAGGCAGCTTTGGGAATTGTGAGGCTGCGCTCTTCGACGGGAAGGGCAGAGTCCGCTTCACGTTTGAGGTTGATATCGCTCAAGACAGAGCTACCTTCTTGCACGAGAGTCTGGAGCGCGGCAGTAATGTCTGCAGTGATATCGCGCTTCCTGTGGGGGGCAGCTCGTTGAACGCTGCATCAATAGCTTGAACAAGATCGGAAGTGGAGTCACGTTTGGAATTGAAGGAAGGATTACTAGCCCCTGGGAGGACCACTGTCCCTATGCGGGGATGGACGAAGTCGTTGAGCACAGATGTATCATCATCCGTTGACGCGGTATCACGCTCGGAACTGACTTGGCGGTGACTATAAATGCATTCAGTGAGTGTCTACTTAGTGATTGTCTGAGAGGGACGTACAAGTACGGAGTAGGAGCAGCAAAACTTGGGACGGTCGATGCTACAACAGCGAGAGCGACAAGGACAGCGAAGCGCATGTTTGTCTTGAATGTAAAAAATTGGAAATAAACGGCGGGTCGAGGTGTGTAAAAACGCGAAGCTAAAAGTTGAATGAGAGTGTACGAATTTTTTCAAAT
Source organism: Suillus spraguei (assembly GCA_016800925.1). Taxonomy (NCBI): domain Eukaryota; kingdom Fungi; phylum Basidiomycota; class Agaricomycetes; order Boletales; family Suillaceae; genus Suillus; species Suillus spraguei. The sequence continues at coordinate 122,826 of JABCPU010000161.1, forward strand.
AGGCTGTAGCATGATTAGGTTAGTAGAAGGCAGCCGGATGAGACAGAATTAACGTACTGCCTGCAACCTGGGTGAGCCGTGAAAGCGAAAAAAGGAAGAGGGCTGAGGAGTTAGCAGCTAACATGCATGCCTTTTAAACGGGTGAGGATCACAGCCTATGCATCAGATTGCAACTCCTCCCACAGATCGCACGCGTTTCAGGATACACTCCTTGAAACTCATCTGCGTTTCATTGATAGATGAGTCACGGTTAGTGTGAAGATGGGCATTCGCTTCTTGCATCCAAGAATCACGATGAGTCAATCATTGGCTGAATTTTGAAAGACCTGAATTCTTCGAAGGCTCCTCCAAGTCCGAGTCGGCGACCTAACTGGAAACAAAGGCTGTCGTTATTCTGAACCTTCTGGCGCATACCATACAGCTGTGTTGTGTGTCGTGCAGCACATCATCTGTAGGCGCCATCAAACGATCAAATTGAAGAAAGCAAAAAGGAGACGATGATCGTTTCCCATCGTTACACGTTACCGACTCAAGTGTTGCGATTCAATTTCTACATACGTACATGTTCAACGCACGGCACAACCGCTGGCCCGCTAAAATGGCAGTGCTTGACCATATGATACTTCATCATCCCTGGATTCTCGGCTCCCAAGTAATTTCAAATCAGTCCGCATTTGCGACCCACACTGGATAGTAGATGAAATACCAGTAAAGACACAGTGAGAGCTGTGTATTATCCGTTAAAGCATTCTCAACGGCATTCTTGGTACATATGAGATCTGAATCACCGGTCACCCAATTGAAAAAGCCGGGTAACACTGTAGCCTGTAGGTTAACCGGTTAATAGTTAGCTTATTTGCCATCAGAGAAATGACTGCGGTCGACCAAACGCCCGGTGTTTCGTGCCCATATTTCTAATCCCGAATCCGGCGGTACGCACTTCATAACAATATGTATCATAGGACTTGAGGGAAAAAAAGGACAGTGCGTACTCGATATAAGTGACTCGGAGCGGACTGGCGCCGCTACGATGACTCAGAGTATCTGTGTAGTGTGTATGGATGTGTTAGATTGTTAAGGTATAACAGAAGAAGTCCATACAGCTACAGTATCTCTAATGTCCTGATGTCCATCATATTATCAACAGAAGTCATGTCTTTAACCTGTGCAACAATATCACGATCCGACGCGATCCTCTCGAATTCTCCGTCGCGCAGCCGCGCTAACAAAAGTCCACTAAAAGGTTGTCCAAGTCGAACTATCAAACGCAATGCTCGCGAGTGAGAATCCGAATAAACCGGCTCGTAATTGTCATGCAACTCAAGGAGATGACGACTCCATGGAAGAACAAGCAAGATTGTCTGCCAGGCGGGTGGTGGTCTTGCAGGCGAGAATGGGAATGGGATCAATCTGTCTGCCGTGGTGACCTGCAGGTCACAAAGCCCGTCTGACTTGAGTTCATACATATTTGTGTCCTGGTCTCGCTCTACTTTCCGCCTAGCTTCTGTGATCGGGAATACGATGCAAGGCAAATGCAACCGGCGATGCGCGAAACGGGGAGCGCTCAAAGAATCAAGTGTCTGATACAATTCCAAAGCCGACTCTAGAGTCACAACATCTCGCAGCGAGGAGACCAATGACTGAATCTCATTTTCGGATAGAGATGGCAGTTTGCATGGTGGAGCTTCATATGAAGTGATGTCGGCTGGAAAACAGCTGTTGAACTCTGATGGCTTTCCGATCCAATCTAGGGCAGTAATATCGCCCGACTGAGCTACGATTTCCTGCAGGAGCCGTCCGAATGCATTCTGCTTCTTCTCGCCGTAATCAACGCGTAGGCGGACACCAAAGATGCCGAACAACGAGTATGCGATGTCTTCTTGCAGTGTGGTAATACGTGTCGAAGCCCACCGAAGTTTCTCTCGGGCGCCTCTCATCCCGGGGCGGAAGGCCACAATGGCTCGTCGATCTATGCCTGTCGCGTACTCCAACTCCTGCATGATCGTGAAAGAATCCTTGTGGTTGGGAGTGCGATCATTGAGATAAAGAGTCCAATTCTTCTGATAAAATAGAATGATTTTAGGAGCGAGGAATTCTTGAACTGTCCATCCGCGTGTATTCCAAGCGCTCTTTGCCAGTGCGCCAGACTTTGACAAAGGCGGAACATCCGAAAGATATACGACTGTGAGCACGGAGTGGTGATACCAGATGAACATGGACTTGATCGATGCTTGGAGCTCAACATCGTTATTCTTGTCAATACAGCACGTGTCGCTCCATGCCCAGCGATACCCCAAATCACGAGCAGTCTTGCAGAAGGACTGTAACTTCTTGATGCCGCCAACCGGATCCAATTCATAGACGACATTGCCCTGTATATCCTGCAACAGCGGCTCCTTTCCTTCCCACCGGTGTGATAGCATGACATATTGGAAGTATGTCATCACCACATCTTTGATACGCTTCATTTGAATATGGGTGATTGTTGACGACACGAGTTCTCTATACTGTATGCTCGCTTTGAAAGTGCTTATCTGTGCATCTCGATCACATAAGAGCCCGTTGGTGGTGTTGAGTACACGCAGCGGAGCCCTGGCAGTGTCAAGTTGATCATAAATGACTGTTCGAATAATACGATCCGCTTCGGATGGACTGAGATACTGGTCGCGCAACCCTGCAGAAACAGTTACAACACGTTGACGTATGAGTTATTACGGCTTACTTCGTGTCTCGGTGTCGGGAGCATTGTCTAATTTGGATAGCATGATTCGGAAGGCCTGGATCGCTTCATCATAGCGTCCTGCACCATGAAGCGCTGCGTGCTTCAGATTGTATCCAATGTGGGACGAAGGATTGAGTTCGGTGACCTGTGCATCGCGGAAGTCAACATGGGCTACAAAAATGTAGATGCCATCATTACTCGTTGTGCGTCTAGCAGCGCATCATCCCATAACGTTTTCTCCAACTTTGCCTTACTACGTTTTGCAAAGGCAGCATCGGATGGAGAAGTTAGCAGGTTGATCGCCGCTGAGTATAAGTCAATAGCCCTATCAAATTTGCTTGCAGCGAGGGCAGTATCTCCGCTCGTAAGAAAGGGCGCACTGCATTTTTCCGTGAAAGCTGAGTGAAATGTGGGTGAGGATTGTAGCCAGCATGGAATTACGAACCCCAGACTTGCCATTGGACCATTCAAGGCAGCTGTCCTTCATTGTTTCGTCGATATTGTCCATCATGCATCGGTATGAGTTTATGGCATCTGGAAATCTACCTGCCCAGAGGAGTGCGTCACACCGTTTCTGGTGTACCTTTTGCCAGAGGGAGTCCAGGTCCCAGCCAAAGAGCTAAACAAGACACTGAATTATGAAAAGCATTATGTATGCAGCTTAACGCACCACAACCAAGTCCTCGTATATTTGATGAGTGAATGTGGATGAGAAAGCGCCGGAGTTGATAGCGGTAGTGAAGTGGTTGGCGGCTTCGTCATAACGCATGCCATCCAAGGCTTTGAGACCAAGTTGAACAAGTAGATATGCCTAATGCGCGAGTTGCAAAGATGAGTGTTCGATAGCCAAGTTTGGATGATACTTACTTCCACGAGATGACATGCGCGAGTGTCGGCATTCGGACAACCGGTAGTGAGTTCCTTGAGGAGCAAGTTTGCCTCGTTATGTTGATCTGAATTGAAGAGGGCGATGGCCTGAAATACGTGATTGACCAGGGAGTATGCGAGGCAACTGTGACATACCTTGATCAAGAGCAAGAAATGAATGGTTTCTGAATCTTGGTCCGTGTACATGGATGCAACATCAAATGCTGCCCTCGCCTCCAGGATGCGGCCTTTTCCGCAGAGGGCAATTCCCTTGGAGATATAGCCTGTCAACGAAGGTTGAATGCTGATGGACTATCTCACCGTGGAGTTAGCCTTTTGTAAGGGACTATGGTCCATGCATATAACTTACTTCGATGGCATCCAGAAGGGCGTGGTCCCAGTCGTGTTTTCGAGCCATGACGAATGAACGATGGGCGTAGGACGTATAGCTGTTATTGGCGTTGATATCCTGTGTGAGTAGTCCTTCAGCAGTAGATAAGTCCCCATTCATGCATGCACTGCGGGCTGTTGTGATGGCTAAGATCTGGATGAAACATGCTCAATTTGTGGTATATGAGTCAAGGATGGCAACATGCCTTTGAATTAGGTACTGCCCACTCTGAGATCATCTTATCTTGACCTCCGCTGAGAATATGGCTGCCGTCCACGGAGAAAGTTACACATATGGTCGGGGATGTGTGCTTGAAGGTGGCAACGGTTCGTCGATCTGAGAGCTGCCATAGACAGACGTGTTGAACATCAGATGAGGATGCGACAAATGTGCCAGCAGGATTAACGGCAATGGCACTGATTGTGCTAGTATGGCCCGTCCAGGGATTACCGACCTGTTGCCAGGTTGTTGTATCCCATTCTCGTACGGTAGGATCAGAATTATCACCGCCTGTAAGAAGGCGTGTGCCATCAGGTGTCCACGTGAGTGAAATGTTGTATGAGGTGTGGCCTTTGAAGGATGCGACCCATGTCCTTGTGCCTGGATTATAAATCTGGATATTGTTGAATGTTGCGGTGGCAAGAAGTTCACCAGAAGGTGAATATCGAACGCAATTGACTTGACTGCCACACTCAATTGGATTTCCTTGCTGTTCCCAGGTTTTAGTATTCCATAACTTCGTCGTGTTGTCCCATGAACCAGTAGCCAGCACTGTTCCATCGGGAGAAAAATCGAGCGAGACCCAATTGGAGTGGGCTTTAATGGATTGTGTGAGCAATTCCCCAGTTTCCAGTCCGTACCAGACGACAACCTCTCCGTCATAATCACCGCTCGCTATCAATTGCCCATCTCGTGATACCGCCAATTCCATTACCTCCCTGCGGTGCCCCCTCATCTTCTTCAACACAACACCTGTCCTCAAATCCCATAGACGAAGCGTCTTGTCGTCCGATGTTGTAACTATCCGCCGTTTATCGGGGAAAACTGCGACTGCCCTTACCCAGCCTTCATGACCCTTGAACTCTCGCAGGGGTATAGTGAGCTCCGACATTTTACGAGAGGTTGATGGCGTTGGGCCCAGTCGAGGTGGACTACAGGTATCTTTTTCTAAGTTGCAGAGGTGCGTGTTTTGTGCGTTTCATCATGATACGTCAACCTGCCTTGTTTCCATAGACACCCAGGTCACGAGGCCTCAGGTAGAAGTCTGCAAAAAGCGATAAACATCACGTGATAAAACATTACAAAATTGTGACAAACAGAAAATAGCGATTAACATACTGGATGACTTTCCATGGTCAAGATGATGCAGAATAGAATATCTTGGAGTCTCAAAAATATCACCAATAATGAAGATATGTTAATCTATACCAGAATAATCCCCCATACACTCAGCCAAATAGATTTAATCCTGTTCTTGATGTGATGGACAATCTTACAGTCCAGTACTTGTTTCTATGAGGCAGACCTCTTCAAAGATGATGAAAGAGCTCAGACCCTGGCTGCTGCTATCATTGCTGGGACTGAGGTATCACAACAAGATTGCATTGACACTTGGAACCCTCATCATTTATATCTTTGCCGACCCCAACTACTTCCAAATCCTCACATCAACACTCTGTGGCATGTACTATATGATAGCCAGAATGATTGAGCGTTCATCACTACTGTTACAATCATATGTACCCCTATTCAATTTCCCTTGTTCTATTTCTTGGTTGGTGTCACAAATTCCAAATACAAACCATTAGGGCCTGTTTAGACATGCAAATTCGATATTCAAAATTCGAAATTTGCACCACATGATTCTGTGTGAAAACTTGCGTGTTCATCTGGGAAATGCTGGGTCAAAGCAATCCTTGGTGCGGTACATCTACTGATAATCTCTTATATCTGCCAGTGTATATAGGCCTGTATGGCCACCATCATCATTGCCGCCCAACCTGCTCACCAGTTGATTGAAAATGAAGAAAGACAAGCTCTGCAACAGTGCAATGCCAGAGAGCAGGCAAACCTTTGTAGCCATTGCTTCATGCTACTTATCACCTGTATAATGGTACAAGTATCAGCCCTGTATCACAACCTCTTTTTAACTCCCATGCCAAAATTCCATATCATACCTCTGCCTTGACTGGTCAAGCATGGGTTCTTGAACTTATGACAGGCCACCCAGACAGGATCCGGCATAATCTAGGCATCAACGTAGAAGTATTTGAACAACTGCTGCAAGTTCTTAGAGGAGAGGGATTTGAGCAGTCTTGCAATGGCATCTCTGTTGAGGAGCAATTAGCTATTTGTCTGTATATGTACCTGTGTGACTGGTCTCTCAGCCCATCATGTTGGTGAGCACTTTCAGCACACCCCTGCTACAGTATCAAGGTAATTTGAAACATTTGTTGCTTATCTTATGTTGTATCTCAATTTTTGGCTAAGGTACTTCAAGGACATGGTCTTCTTCTTCTCAGATGACCCATTCTATTCCTCTTATGTCCAATTTCCAACCGCACATTCCCCCACCCCTCCTGAAATTGCGAATGACCATCGCTTTCATCGGTTCGATAAATGTATTGGCGCCATCGATGGAACCCACATCCAGGCCTTTGCAACACTTGTGGATCATGCTTACATGCATAATTGAAAAGGTTACATCTCTCAAAATTGCTTGTTCATTTGTGACGAGTCCACCACCCATTGTGCCTTCAGCACAGGAAGCAAAAGGAGTGCGAAGCACTCCTTTTGCTCCCTGGCTAAGGCTTCATCCTAATAGTTCTGTTTGCCCAAGGCACAGGAAGGCAAAAAGAGTGCTTTGCACTCTTTTTGCCTTCCTGGCCTTGGCTTCATCCCAATAATTCTCTTTTGCCCACACTCTTTTTGGCTTTCTGGCCTTGGCTTCATGTTACAATCGTACGTGCCCCTATTCATTTTCTACTTCATTTACCTTGTATATTACGTAACATGACTTTGACTCATATGCTCAACGCATCTGTACTATAGTTGCCTTCCTCCTTTGGATACGCACTTACATTCTCATGCCTCTCTTGGACTGTGCGCACATATTGGCCTATTTAAGCACAGTGTACTTGTAGTAGATTCTCTACTTTAATCTTACTGGGTTTTACCTGGAATCTCATTCGCTTAGGTCTCCAACCTAAGTCATCTTGAATCGTCTCTAAGTCTAAGCACTCCTTAGTCTTAGTCTCTATTCTCGCGGATACCTCTCGGACTTGTCCTTGAGGCTGAACCCTTGATCGTACTCGGAACGCGTTCCTTGTACTTTCACCTTGTCCTCTTCTGGACATTGTAAGAACTCCCAGCAGACCGTCTGTGTCTTTTCACTGTCGCTGGTGACGCCACCCCAGTTCGTAACAAAAGATTAAAGTCCATATTTTGAACGTCGACTATCCAGTCTTCGACCCTGAACCCTGATCACTCAGATCAGCAGACTAGCGTACGCGTACGCTGAGCAGATTGTCAAAAGGAAACCCCCTGACAGGAGACAAGCCCTGACGGACAGCAAGACAGCGCGTGTAGGCATCAAGAAAGTATAACTCATCAGAAGAATCATCAACCATGTCGTCAACCAAAGAATTCGAATACAAGATCGGCCAACCGACTGGTTTTGATGGAGATTGTGATAACTCTCGCGAGTTTATCCAGTCGTGCAATTTGCACTTTGACATTAATGAAAAGCTTTACACCACCGACAAGCAGAAGATCATCTACATAACATCCTTTATGACCGAAAAGAATGCCAAATCGTGGAAGGAACAATTCCTTGAACATGCCCAATCTACCGACACTTCGGGACAAAAAGTTGGTTATGGGACGATGGCAGATTTTATGAAGAGCTTCAAAGAAGCATTCGAACTGGTGGATACCAAAGGAACCGCGCTCACAAGACTTAGAGATCTCAAACAAGGAACTGGAGATCTCCACACCTATGTCGCTGACTTTGAGGCACTTGCAGCCAAGGCTCAGATCACCGACAACGCGACGAAGATCCAGTTCTTCCAAGACGGCCTTAATTGGGGTATCCTTACAAAGCTTTTCAATACAGGAGATGTCTCCGAAATATTCAGAGACGTTGTGCTGCAATGCGTTGCTATTGACAACGCCCATCATCGGCTTAACGCCATGAGGACACGTCATACTCCACAACAGAAGAAAAAGAACTACGGGAATGCACGGTATATTCCGAACCGTGATTCCAACGCAATGGTCGTAGATCGAATCTCCGATATGGAGAGATCCGAATGCATGAAGAAAGGACAATGCTTCGGATGCAGAAAGACAGGACACCGCATCCATAATTGTCCTGACAGAAAGAAGAAGACCCCGCTCCGACAAACCGAAGTCAAAGGGGAAGAAGAAGATGAAGAAACCGTGAGATGGATTGTTGAGGATTTTTGACTTGGAGAAACAAAGATTCGACGTATGTTTCTCCCAATGTATTACTAAGACTTGTACGCGCTGTAGGTGAAAGAAAAGAACTTCGTGTCCCTATCACCCTCCACTCGCGTACTCGTTTGAAACCCGTCGACACCACCGCTGTTATTGATTCAGGAGCAGCAGGAACATTCATCTCAGAAGAGTTTGTGAAACTCCATCAAATCACACGACGAAAACTCAAAGAACCATTTCGAGTTACAACGGCAGACAGAACCCTTATAAAAGGAGGACCAATCACGCATTACTGCCTTCTAGTGGTCAAAATCGATGACCGAACCATGTATGGAAAATTCAACATCACCAAACTAGGAAGGAGAGATCAAATCCTCCTTGGAATTCCATGGTTACGAGCAATGAACCCAATTATAGATTGGGCTGCTGAAACACTTGTCCTTTCACGGACAGAGAAATCTGATGAAATCGAAATCGATATGGATGAAGACCGAAAGAAGAACGGGTTGCCCCGACTTTTCAACCACCATACCAGATGGCAACACTCCCGACTTCCGAAACCATTCTTCGCCTCTCCTATCAATGTTCCTGAAGACCCAGAACCAGAAGTACGAATGCCACGTACTATAGAACCTACTCCACGTGTACAACTGCCGCGAGCAGTGTCACCGATCCCTTGCGCAGAGAAGCGCAAGAATGAATCTGAACCCGAGCATCGGGTTGGACAAGAACCTATTGAGCAATGGCCAATAGAAGAACAGAAACATGGAAAGAGGAAAACGGAAGAAGAACTCCCAGGACGAAGCACCAATGTACCAAAATTATCCAAATTCTTCGTTCCCCCGAAGACCCTTTCAGCTTCAATAGAAGAAATCCCCGATACAGAAGAACCCGTGCCCTCGTTGATTCCAACAGAGGATGATGACCAATTCGACACCATGCACGACGTCTGGCATGTGCCAGAAGTACGTGAAATTTCCTCTTACGAGCTCGGAGATGGAGAATTTCTTGTGGAATACGACACCGATGGAGTCAGCATGAGGATTATCGAAGAAGTATCCATGGATACACCCTTGACACGTGATGGAACTTCTCAACTCGAACAATCCTCTCCCTACTCCACGATTCCCCTTCCCCCTCCGAAATATAGTAACAAAGCTCAGGAATTCGCCACGGATGAGAAGGAAAAGAAAAAGAAATCTTTCGAAGAATTGGTCCCGGATTACTTGCACGACTTCGCAGACGTCTTTGCTAAAGACGGATTGAACAAACTACCCCCCGAACGTCCTGGTATTGATCATCGGATTGATACTAAACCTGGTTTCATTCCGCGTACGTCTAAGGTCTACCCGCTATCGGAAAAAGAACGCGCTGCTGTCAAAACGTTTATCGATGAAAATGTTGCGAAAGGCTTTATCTCGGAATCGAAGTCACCTCAAGCTAGTGGCTTCTTCTTTGTGGGAAAGAAGAGCGGAGAACTGTGTCCCTGTCAAGATTATCGCTACATCAATGATTGGACAGTCAAGAACGCATACCCGCTTCCACTTCCTATTTCCCTTGTCGCACGTCTTCATAACGCCTTCATAACGCACAGTTCTTTACGAAAATGGATATCCGGTCCGGTTATAACAACATTCACATCCATCCTGACGACAGGTGGAAAGCTGCTTTTACCACGGAATTTGGTCTCTTTGAACCGAACGTCATGTTCTTTGGCCTCTGCAATTCCCCAGCAACTTTTCAAGCATACATGAATCGCACTTTTCAACAAGAAATCAACGAAGGATGGATGGTTATCTATATGGACAATATCCTGATTTTCTCTACGACAATGGCGGAACACCGTGAACGGACCAGACGAGTTTTGATGAAAATACGAAAAGAACACCTGTTCTTGAAACCGGAGAAATGCACTTTCGATGCAGAAGAAGTGGAATACCTCGGAATGATAATTCGCCCCGGACAAGTTGCTATGGATACTGCCAAGACCAAGGGAATCTCCGAATGGCCAACCCCGAAATCTGTAAAAGATGTTCAGTCATTCCTCGGTTTTTGCAACTTCTACCGCACGTTCATTTCCCACTATTCTGACATCGCCAGACCCCTTATCGATTTGACAAAGAAAGATAAGGCCTTTGAATGGTCAACCGAATGTATGGACACCTTCGAAGAATTGAAACGACGCTTCACTTCCCAACCGGTACTCCGTAACCCTGATCCTTCCCGGCAATTTGCCATTGCTACTTGTTACGAACTGGGGTGGCGTCACCAGCGACAGTGAAAAGACACAGGCGGTCTGCTGGGAGTTCTTACAATGTTCAAAAGAGAACAAGGTGAAAGTACTAGGAACGTGTTCCGAGTACGATCAAGGGTTCGGCCTCAAAGACAAGTCTAAGAGGTATCCGCGAGAATAGAGACTAAGACTAAGGAGTGCTTAGACTTAGAGACGATTCAAGATGACTTAGGTTGGAGACCTAAGCGAAGGAGATTCCAGGTAAAACCCAGTAAGATTAAAGTAAGGAATCTACTACAAGTACACTGTGCTTAAATAGGCCAATATGTGCGCACAGACCAAGTAACCGTGAGAACATAACTGCGTATCCTAATAAGGAAGGCATGTATCATACAGATGCGTTGAGCATATGAGTCAGAGTCATGTGACATAATATACAAGTAAAAGAGTAAAGGGAAAATGAATAGGGGCACATACGATTGTAACACTACTGACGCTTCGCTTGTAGCAACTGGTGGAGTTCTCCTACAGACTGATGAGAATGGTGTTTATCACCCATGTGCATACCTCTCACAGTCTTTGAACCCCGCAGAATGCAATTACCAGATCTTTGACCGGGAACTCCTTGCCGTGATCCGGGCATTGAACGAATGGCGTCATTATCTCGAAGGAAACCCACACCCTGTCCTGGTATTCACCGATCATAAGAACCTTCTGTACTTTAGAAGTGCACAGAAGCTCACCCGTCGCCAAGCACGTTGGCAGCTGATTTTGTCTATTTACGACATTGAACTGCATCACGTTGCGGGTACTAAATTAGCAGTACCTGATGCACTGTCTCGCCGGCCTGATTACGACTCTGGCAAAGACAATAACGAGGACCAGACCCTCCTCCCTGACGCTTTATTCGTTCGTCTTATTGACACCGACTTGAAGGATGTGCTGTCATCCTCTGACCCCCTTGATGACCCTGTCTTCAAGACGGCATCTGATGCCCTTGATGGCGTGTGTCTTCCCCCTATGAAGTCGGCACTCTCCGATTGGAAGATTGAGGAGAACGTCCTCTATTTTAAGAACTGCGCCTATATTCCACCAGCGCATCGCTCCGATATCCTGAAAAGATATCACAATCATCCTACCGCAGGTCACCCCGGTAGATTCAAAACTGAAGAACTCGTAAAACAGGAAGCATGGTGGCCTGCAATGGGCTCTTACATTCGACGATACATTGAGGGTTGCGCCCTTTGTCAGCAAATGAAAGCGGATACTCATCCCGTTCGACCCCCGCTCACGCCTATTCCTCGTCGGCTGTTCGCCCGTTCTCCCAGGTCTCTGTTGATCTCATGATGGACCTCCCCGTCTCTGGAGGCTTTGACAGTATCATGGTTGTGGTAGACCATGGCCTTACAAAGGGGGTAATCATTATCCCTTGTTTGAAAACCATCACTTCAGAAGGTGTGGCTAAGCTATTTTTAAAACATGTTTACCGACGATTTGGACTCCATGACAAAGTCATTTCGGATCGAGGATCGCAATTCCTATCTCGCTTCTCAAACGAACTTGCCCGACTTCTTGACTACGTCATTGCTCCATCCACAGCTTACCACCCACAGACTGATGGCCAAACCGAAAGGCTAAATCAAGAACTTGAAACATACCTCCGCATCTATTGCCGTAGCAACCCCGAAGATTGGGTGGAACACCTACCAATCGCCGAATTCGTTCATAACCACCGAAAACATGATGCAAGGAACGCATCACCCTTTTATCTGATGATGGGATATGAACCACGCGCCATCCCTCATCTTATCCCTGATTCATCAGTCCCCGCAGCAGAAGATCGAGTACGATCTCTGCAGAAGATAAGAGAAGAAGCAATCGCCTGTCATAACATCGCAATGCAGACAATGGCTGAACGATCCCGAGGAGATAAGTACACCCCATGGAAGATCGGAGATAAGGTTTGGCTATCTGCTGCTAATCTTAGACTCAAACTCCCATCAAAGAAACTCGCCCCAAAGCGATACGGACCGTTCCCGATCATCGATGTCTTATCTCCCATCATGTTCACACTTAAACTCCCTCCGCAGTGGAAAATCCACCCCACATTCCATGCTTCTGTCCTATCATCCTATAGCGAAACAGACGTACACGGACCGAACTTCCCCGAACCACCACCTGACATCATCGAAGAAGAAGAAGAATATGAAGTTGAAGCAATCCTTTCTCACAAAGGAACCGGCAATCGCCGACGCTATCTTGTCTCCTGGAAGGGATATTCATCGGGAGATAACGAATGGCTCCCAGAAAAGAACTTGAAGAACTCCGCTCGAATCTTGAATGCTTATAAGAAGCAACACGCCCTCTGATTACTCCCTAGTCAAATCAACTCGCGTCAAGCACCTGATTAACTACCACCTCGAAATGTCTTTTCCCACTGCTTACATCACACCCGTCGTCGCTGCCACCAATGACTCCGACTCTGAAATTGAACAATACGGAACTCTCACCGCTGAAATTGACAACTCCTCTTACATCGAAGCCGCCATTCTCTGCGAGGGACATGCCCTTGAAATCGAAAGAATCCTCACTGAAAGAGGCGCTTTCCCTGCCCTACTCATCGTCAACATCATTCGCATTGCTGCCCTCATTGAAGCCACTGCCAAAGAATCAACAGAAATTACTCTCCGTCACCGCTTCCTTCATCTTCAAAAACGCATTCGTGCTTACGCTATGTTGCTGCTTCCCGATTCTTTTAAGAATGATGTTGAAGAAGCTATTCACATCATTGCCGAACGTCGAGCAGGTGTTGCTCGACCTCCCTCTCCGCAGGAAGATACGCCACTTCCTATCCAGCACCCTCTTCTTCACGCATTTACTCTAGTCTTGATGCCTTTACTGGCTTATACACTGCTGTCCAAGAGATTGGACAACTCACAAACACAGTCGTCGAAACCATCCAAAAGTCGGTCATTGAAACAAGAGTAGCCAGAAACCTAGTCGAGGAAGCCATCACTGATTTACAACAAACACAGTCTGACCTCGCATCCCTCGAACGCCATCTCCCATTGAAAAGCCAACCTCGTCAACGACCACCTTAGATTGCCCCGACTGGTTGTATGAACCTTGCACAAAAGAACAATGCGAGGCCGCTAAACTACTAGGTATTCCTGCCACTGAGTTGGTAACACTCGGCCCCCGACTCTGCGACCTTCACATACATCCTCCAATGTCTATCCCGCATCGTTTGGTCCAATGGACCCTGTCTCGCCAGTCTTAGTAAAAGATTTGGCATAACCTCTCCTTCTTCCTCTGACGAACTCCTTGCGGCTGCCGAACGAGCAGTCACCCCGGACCTCCCCACATCGGCATATACGTTATCCCCTGCTCAACAAGCGCAACTTAAGCGAGCCAATACTCTTGCCTTAAAACGAATGAAGAAGAATAAGGGAAAGAAGCGCGCCAGGTCCACTAGCCCTACACCCATCATTTCTCCGTCTCCCTTACGCAAAGTCCATTCCAACCCTGATGAGAATATGAAGTGCCGCATCTGTGGATTGTTAGGACATCGTCAAAAGAATTGTGCAGAATATCAGTGCAAGGTTTGCAGATATTGGTCGCCTACCCACTTATCCCTTTACTGTCCTCACCGAGTTGGACCCCTCCCTTCGAGTTAACCTGGAAGGATGAAGGATTCTATGACGCACTTCGTACTTGGGAAAACAGCTTGACGATGAACGTATTCAGGTAGAGAAGAAGAGGGACTCTAAACGCCGCGCTGGTCTTGAAGAAGCCAAGTATATGATGAGCGGATCGTTTGCTGATGAAGACTACGAGTTCAGCGATGACCCGTTTACTATGCGAATCAAAGTGAGTAAAGTCGGTGACTTTACGTGTAAAAAGGGGGTAATGTTACAATCGTATGTGCCCCTATTCATTTTCTACTTCATTTACCTTGTATATTACGTAACATGACTTGACTCATATGCTCAACGCATCTGTACTATAGTTGCCTTCCTCTTTGGATACGCACTTACATTCTCACGCCTCTCTTGGACTGTGCGCACATATTGGCCTATTTAAGCACAGTGTACTTGTAGTAGATTCCTACTTTAATCTTACTGGGTTTTACCTGGAATCTCCTTCGCTTAGGTCTCCAACCTAAGTCGTCTTGAATCGTCTCTAAGTCTAAGCACTCCTTAGCCTTAGTCTCTATTCTCGCGGATACCTCTTGACTTGTCCTTGAGGCTGAACCCTTGATCATACTCGGAACGCGTTCCTTGTACTTTCACCTTGTCTCTTTGACATTGTAAGAACTCCCAGCAGACCGTCTGTGTCTTTTCACTGTCGCTGGTGACGCCACCCCAGTTCGTAACACTTCATCTTAATAATTATCTTAATAATGATAATTGGTCTTCAAATACATTATAACTTTAACCAATATTTTGAGAGAAGTAAAAGTACCACATCACCATCTTTGTGAGTTTATGCCCATCTCATCCTCATGTCATTGCATTTGATTTTGATTTTTTTAAATTATTTACTGCAAACTATTAATTTGAATAAATCTGTTGTGTCAAGTTTTAATAGGGCAACAGTATTAAGTTGTCACACAACAAATAATGCAAGTGTCCCATCTCCCATCTCCCATCTCCTGTTACTGGTCTCCTGTCTCTCATTTCCTCTTACCAGTCTGCTGTCTCCCATCTTGTGTCTCCCGATCTCCTGTCTCCATCTCCCATCTTGTGTCTCCTGTCTTGTGTTTCCCATCTTGTGTCTCCCGTCTCCCATCTCCTGTCTCCCATCTCCCGTCTTGTGTCTCCCATCTCCTGTCTCCATCTCCCGTCTTGTGTCTCCATCTCCATCTTGGTCTCCCGTCTCCCATCTCCGTTCCTGTCTTGTCTCCTGTCTCCTGTCTCCCGTCTCCGTTCCCGTCTCCCGTCTCCGTCTCCGTCTCCCGTTCCGTCTCCCATCTCCGCTCCATCTCCCATCTCATCTCCCATCTCCGTCTCCTTCGCACTTCTTTTGGCTTTGCCTCCTTTTGCTTTGCACTCCTTTGCACTCCTTTTTGGCTTCACTTTTGGTGAAATGTTACGAACTGGGTGGCGTCACCAGCGACAGTGAAAAACACAGGCGGTCTGCTGGGAGTTCTTACAATGTCAAAAGAAACAAGGTGAAAGTACAAGGAACGCGTTCCGAGTACGATCAAGGGTTCAGCCTCAAGACAAGTCGAAGAGGTATCCGCGAGAATAGAGACTAAGGCTAAGGAGTGCTTAGACTTAGAGACGATTCAAGACGACTTAGGTTGGAGACCTAAGCGAAGGAGATTCCAGGTAAAACCCAGTAAGATTAAAGTAAGAATCTACTACAAGTACATCGTGCTTAAATAGGCCAATATGTGCGCACGGACCAAAGAAGTGTGAGAACGTAAGTGCTATCCAAAGGAGGAAGGCAACTATAGTACAGATGCGTTGAGCATATGAGTCAGAGTCATGTTATGTAATATACACGGTAAATGAGGTAAGAAAATGAATAGGGGCACGTACGATTGTAACATT
Source organism: Suillus spraguei (assembly GCA_016800925.1). NCBI lineage: Eukaryota > Fungi > Basidiomycota > Agaricomycetes > Boletales > Suillaceae > Suillus > Suillus spraguei. The sequence goes on from JABCPU010000161.1 coordinate 139,055, forward strand.
ACCCCTGTATTATACTGAAAGTCACCGCTTTCAATCACTTTGGTTCGCATAGTAGATGGGATCGTCGCTCCATTCGTAATCTTCATCAGCAAAGGATCCACTCATCATGTACTTAGCTTCCTCCAAACCAGCGCGTCGTTTAGAGTCCCTTCTTTTCTCTGCACGAATGCGTTCATCGTCAAGCTGCTTTTCCCAAGCACGAAGTGCGTCATAGAATCCTTCATCTTTCCAAGTTAACTCGAAGGGAGGAGGCCCAACTCGGTTAGGGCAGTAGAGGGACAGATGAGTCGGTGACCAATATCTGCAAACCTTGCACTGATATTCCGGCAATTCTTTTGACGATGTCCTAGCAAGCCACAGACTCGGCATTTCATTTCTCGTCAGGGTTAGAATGGACTTTGCGTAGGGGGGACGGAGAAATGATGGGCGTAGGACTGGTGGATCTGGCGCGTTTCTTTCCCTTCTTCTTCGTCATACGTTTTAAGGCAAGGGTGTTCTGCCGCTTAAGTTGTGCCTGTTGAGCGGAGGACAATGTGTATGCTGATTCAGGAAGGTCCGGGGTGACTGCACGCTCAGCAGCTGCAAGAAGTTCGGTGGGAGAAGAGGGGGAAGTGATACCGAAGTCTTTTACTAAGACTGGTGAAATGGGGTCCATAGGACCGAATGACGATGGGATGGACATGGGGGGATGGATATGAAGGTCGCGAAGTCGAGGGCCGAGTGTTACCAACTCGGTAGCGGGGATACCCAATAGTTTAGCTGCCTTAAGCTGCTCTTCTGTGCAGGGCTCGTACAGCCAATCAGGGCAATCAAGAGTGACCGTGGCGGAAAGTGAAGAAGTTGATTGTTCGATAGGGGATGGGGTTCTAGGAGACGCAAGATCATCTTGCGTTTGTTGTAAGTCAGCGATGACTTCTTCTACTAGGTTTCTGGCTGCTCTGGTCTCAGCGACTGATTGCTGGATGGTATCGACAACTGTGTTGGTGAGTTGCCCAATTTCTTGCACAGCAGTGTATAGGCCAGTAAAGGCGTCAAGATTAGAATAGATACGCGAAGAAGCGGGTGCTGGAACAGGAAGCGGCGTATCTCTTTGCGGAGAGGGAGGTCGAGCAACGCCTGCTCGACGTTCGGCAATGATGTGAATAGCTTCTTCAACATCATCTTTAAAAGAATCGGGAAGCAACAGCATAGCGTAAGCACGAATGCGTTTTTGGAGATGAATGAAACGGTGACGGAGTGTGAGTTCAGTAGTTTCTTTAGCGGTGGCTTCGATAAGGGCTGCAGTGCGGATGATGTTAACAATGAGTCGAACGGGGAAAGCACCTCTTTCGGTGAGAATTCTGTCGATTTCGAGGGCATGTCCCTCACAGAGGATGGCGGCTTCGATGTAGGATTGGTTATCGATTTCTGCAGTAAGGGTTCCGTATTGTTCTGCTTCGGAGTTGGAGTCATTGGTGGCAACAGTGACGGGGGTAATGTAGGCAGTGGGGAAAGACATTTCAATGTTCGTTGGTAGTTGATCAAGTGCGAATGCGGTTGATTGACTGGGGAATAATCAGAGGGCGTGTCGCTTCTTATAAGCATTTAGGATTCGAGCGGAGTTCTTCAAATTCTTTTCTGGGAGCCATTCGTTATCTCCTGATGAGTATCCTTTCCACGAAACAAGATAACGTCGGCGATTGCCGGTTCCTTTGTGAGAAGGATTGCTTCGATTTCATATTCTTCTTCTTCTTCGATGATTCAGGGGGTGGTTCGGGAAATTGGTCCGTGTACGTCTGTTTCGCTATAGGATGATAAGACAGAAGCATGGAACGTGGGTGAATCTTCCACTGCGGTGGGAGCTGGAGCGTGAACGTGATGGGAGATAAGACATCGATGATCGGGAAAGGTCCGTATCGTTTCGGGCGAGCTTCTTTGATGGGAGCTTAAGTCTAAGATTGGCGGCAGATAACCAAACTTTATCTCCGATCTTCCATGGAGTGTACTTATCTCCTCTGGATCGTTCGGCCATTGTTTGCATTGCGATGTTATGACAAGCGATTGCTTCTTCTCTTATCTTCTGCAGAGATCGTACTCGATCTTCTGCTGCGGGACTGATGAATCGGGAATAAGGTGGGGAATGGCACGTGGTTCGTATCCCATCATCAAATAGAAGGGTGATGCATTACGTGCATCGTGTTTTCGGTGGTTGTGAACGAATTCGGCGATTGGTAGGTGTTCTACCCAATCTTCAGGGTTGTTACGGCAATAAATGCGAAGGTATGTTTCAAGTTCTTGATTGAGCCTTTCCGTTTGACCATCAGTCTGCGGGTGATAAGCCGTGGATGGAGCGATGACGTAGTCGAGAAGTCGGGCAAGTTCCTTTGAGAAGCGAGATAGGAATTGCGGTCCTCGATCCGAGATAACTTTGTCATGGAGTCCAAATCGTCGGTAAACATGTTTTAAAAATAGTTGGCCACACCTTCTGACGTGATAGTTTTCAAACAAGGGATATAATTACCCCCTTCGTAAGGCCATGGTCTACCACGACCATGATACTGTCAAAGCCTCCAGAGACGGGGAGGTCAGTGATAAGATCAACGGAGATCTGGGAGAACGGGCGAACAGCCGAAGAAGGAATAGGCGCGAGCGGAGGTCGAACGGATGAGTATCCGCTTTCATTTGCTGACAAAGGGCGCAACCCTCGACGTATTTCCGAATATAAGAGCCCATTGCAGGCCACCAAGCTTCTCGTTTGACGAGTTCTTCAGTTTTGAATCTACCGGGGTGTCCCGCGGTAGGATGATCATGATACCTTTTCAGGATATCGGAGCGATGCCCGGCGGAATATAAGCGCGATTCTTAAAATAGAGGACGTTCTCCTCAATCTTCCAATCAGAAAGTGCCGATTTCATGGGGGAAGACACACGCCATCAAGGGCATCAGATCCGTTTTGAAACAGGATCGTCGAGGGGTCGGAGGATGATAGCACATCCTTTAAGTCAGTGTCAATAAGACGAACGAATAGAGCATCAGGGAGGAGGGTCTGGTCCTCGTTATCGTCTTTGCCGGATCATAGTCAGGCCGGCGGGAAAGTGCATCAGGTACTGCTAATTTAGTACCTGCAACGTGATGCAGTTCGATGTCTAAATAGACAAAATCAATTGCCAACGTGCTTGGCGACGGGTGAGCTTCTGTGCACTTCTAAAGTACAGAAGGTTCTTATGGTCGGTGAATACCAGACGGGGTGTGGGTTTCCTTCGAGATAATGACGCCATTCGTTCAATCGCCCGGATCACGGCAAGGAGTTCCCGATCAAAGATCTGATAATTGCGTTCTGCGGGGTTCAAAGACTGTGAAAGATAAGCGCATGGGTGATAAACACCATTTTCATCAGTCTGCAAGAGAACTCCGCCAGTTGCTACAGTGAAGCATCGGTAGCAATGGCAAATTGTCAGGAAGGATCAGGGTTACGGAGTACCGGTTGGGAAGTGAAGCGTCGCTTCAATTCTTCGAAAGTGTCCATACATTCAGTTGACCATTCAAAGGCCTTATCTTTCTTTGTTAAATCGATAAGGGGTCGGGCAATGTCAGAATAATGGGAAATGAACGTGCGGTAGAAGTTGCAGAAACCGAGGAATGACCGAACATCTTTTACAGATTTCGGATTGGCCATTCGGAGATTCCCTTGTTTTGGCGGTGTCCATAGCAACTTGTCCAGGGCGAATTATCATTCCGAGGTATTCCACTTCTTCTGCATCGAAGGTGCATTTCTCCGGTTTCAAGAACAGGTGTTCTTTTCGTATTTTCATCAAAACTCGTCTGGTCCGTTCACGGTGTTCTGCCATTGTCGTAGAGAAAATCAGGATATCGTCCATATAGATAACCATCCATCCTTCATTGATTTCTTGTTGAAAGGTGCGATTCATGTATGCTTGAAAAGTTGCTGGGGAATTGCAAGGCCAAAGAACATGACGTTCGGTTCAAAAGGCCAAATTCCGTGGTAAAAGCAGCTTTCCACCTATCATCAGGATGGATGCGAATGTTGTTATAACCGGACCGATATCCATTTTCG